>CAJGYO010000244.1:0-128623 GCA_904845875.1 Miscanthus lutarioriparius
CCATTGAGACAAGGGGTCGATGAGGGAGTTGGCCTGTCGCACCTGAGTGTGTGAGATGAGATAAGGTGGGTGGTGTGGATGGATGGTTGGTGGATGGATATGGATGGATGTGGATGTGTGTGGCTGGGAATGTGTTAAAACTGGACATTATTATTACATTACTATCATTGCCCACTTACTCATGTAGCTAAGGATGCAAACCACAGCCAAATGTTAGGATCGCCAGATCCTCTTGTTTTATCTTTTTCCACTAAAGCTCATCGGTTTTGACTATGGCTCGCATTACATCCGGGCGCGGTGCAGTGATTTCCTGCTTCTTAGAGATGCCGACTATAGAAGGATTAGGAGGTCTAGGTGCCTACGGCTCAAGTTTAGTTAGAGATGGAATCTACATTGCACCACGCCAACTCGATGATGCCCCAAGAAGGAGGAGCCTTCACTGCGATAGTTTTCCGCTAGATTAACTTTCTGTATTAGGTTTGTTTTCCGGTGATGTAATATCTTGTATTCTTGTAATCTTATGATGTATGACCGTGCCTATCGATCGATATATGATAATATGATAGAATCAACTATTGGTTTCATCATATTATAATTCATTCTATGAGATTTTCCTTGTGAAAATTGAGGATGTTTCACTAGGATGTTCAACTCAATCAATTCGATGAGTATGATGGTTATGATAGTATTACATTTGATGACAATGGCGAAGGCAAGGTTTAAGGGCTTGGTAAGATTGTAATATCCAATGACTTGAGCATATCCAATGTGTTGCTAGTAGAGATCTTGAACTTCAATTTTCTAGTAGATGATGTAGAGATCATAAGTGTAGATGGCTCAAATTTGATCTTCAAAGGCTTTAGATATGAGAATCTATACTTGGTTGATTTCAATGCTAGTGAAGCTCAATTGACAACATGCTTGTTCACTAAATCTAGTATGGGTTGGTTATGGCATAGAAGGCTTGGTCGTGTTGGAATGAAACAATTGAATAGATTGATTAAGCATGATCTTGTTAGAGGTTTGAAGGATGTGATATTTGAGAAGGACAAACTTTATAGTGCTTGTCAAGCCAGGAAACAAGTTGAAACACCCATCCTAAGAAAAGTATAATAAGTACTAGCTAAGCATTTGAGTTATTGCACTGATTGGACTTATTTAGGCCAACAACATACACTAGTATTTGGTGGAAAAATATGGCTTTGTGATAGTGGATGACTTCACTAGATACACATGGGGTTTCTTTCTAGTGGACAAAAGTGATGTATTTGCAACTTTCAAATCATTTTTCAAAGCATTCATAATCAGTTTGAAACAACCATCAAAAGAGTTAGAAGTAACAATGGTAGTGAGTTCAAGAACACTAGAATTGATGAGTTGTGTGATGATTTTGGAATTAGACATCAATTCTCGGCCAAGTACACTCCACAATCAAATGGCCTTGTTGAGAGGGAGAATAGAACACTTATTGATATGGCAAGGTCTATGCTTAGTGAGTACAATGTGAGTCAATCGTTTTGGGCCGAAGCAATCAACACCGATTGTTACTACATCAACCGATTGTATTGTCACCCATTGAAAGAGAAGACACCTTATGAGCTCTTGAATGGTAGAAAGCCCAACATTGCATATTTTTGGGTTTTTGGTTGTAAATGCTACATATTGAAGAAAGGCACTAGATTGGACAAGTTTGACAAGAAATGTAATGAAGGATTCCTAGTTGGTTATTCCACTATAAGCAAAGCATATAGAGTTTGGAATTTGGATAATGGTACTCCTGAGGAGGTACATTATGTTGAATTTGATGAAACCAAGGGTTCCCAAGATGAGAATGAAAATCTTGATGATGTTAGAGGCGTTCAACTTCAAATACCATGAAGAACATGGATGTTGGTAAATTAAGGCCAAGACAAGTGGTAGATGATGAAGATGACAATGTGCAAGTGTTCTCTAACCCAAATGTGCAAGATGATATAAATCAAGCTAGTTCATCATCTCAAGTGCAAGATCAACAAATGGCTAGTACATCATCTCAATCCAATGCAAGCAATCAAGTGCAAGTTCTCCAACCGACACATATCGCAAGAGATCATCCATTGGACACCATTATTGGAGATATTTCTAAAGGTGTATAAACAAGGTCAAGATTGGCATTATTTTGTGAGCATTTCTCATTTGTATCATTCATTGAACCAAAGAAGATAGAAGAAGCCTTGAGGGATGTTGAGTGGGTAAATGCTATGCATGAAGAGTTGAACAACTTCACAAGAAATCAAGTATGGGAATTAGTTGAGAGGACAAAGGGACACAATGAAACTAGAACCAAATGGGTCTTTTGCAACAAGAAAGATCAAGATGGGATAGTTGTAAGGAACAAAGTAAGATTGGTAGCTCAAGGCTATACTCAAGTAGAGGGTCTTGACTTTGGAGAAACATATGCCCCAGTTGCAAGATTGGAAGCAATTAGGATCTTATTAGTCTATGCTTGTGCCCACAACATCATACTCTATCAAATGGATGTCAAGAGTGCATTTCTCAATGGCTACATCAATGAAGAAGTTTATGTTGAGCAACCGCCCAGTTTTGAAGATGACAAGAAGCCCAACCATGTGTACAAGTTGAAGAAGTCTTTGTATGGTTTGAAGCAAGCACCTAGAGCATGGTATAAGAGATTGAGGGACTTTCTCCTCTCTTAAGGGTTCATCATGGGTAAGGATGACACCACTCTTTTCACCAAGAATATTGGAATGGACTTATTTATGTTACAAATCTATTGTGAAGACTATTGTGAAGAGTTTGGGAAGACAATGGCTAATGAGTTTGATATGTCCATGATTGGAGAATTGAGTTACCTCCTTGGTCTTCAAATCAAGCAATTAAAGAATGGTACATTTGTGAGTCAAGACAAGTACATCAAAGATATGATCAAGAAGTTTGGAATGAATGAGAGCAAATCCATTAGTACATCAATGGGGACAAATGGTAACTTGGATAGTGATGCAAGTGGCAACATGGTGGATCAAAAGGCATGACGCTCTATGATTGGAAGCCTACTCTGTGATTGCATCAAGACCCGGATGTCATGTTTAGTGTATACATGTGTGCAAGATTTCAAGCCTCTCAGAGAAAGTCATTTGAAGGCTACAAAGATAATATTGAGGTACTTGAAGCATACACAAAATGATGGTTTATGGTATCCCAAAGGTACAAAGTTTGAGTTAGTTGGTTATTTTGACTCGGATTATGCGGGATGCAAAGTTGAGAGAGAAGAAGCACATCGGGCACATATCAATTATTAGGAAGAGCACTTGTCTCTTCATCATCAAAGAAGCAAAATAGTGTTGCACTTTCAACCTTGAGAAGCCAAATACATAGCCGCTAGTAGTTGTTGTGCACAAATACTTTAGATGAATGCTACTTTGAATGATTGTGGAATCAAGTTCAAACAAGTGCCATTGCTATGTGACAATGAGAGTGCTATCAAGCTCACCAACAACTCCAGTTCAACATGCAAGGACAAAGCACATTGATGGCCGCCACCATTTCATAAGTGACCATCAACAAAAAGGGGACATTTGCATTGAGAGTGTGGGCACCGAAGATCAACATGCCGATATATTCACCAAGCCACTTGATGAGAAAAGGTTTTGCAAGCTAAGGAATGAGTTGAACATATTAGATTTCTCAAATATGTGTGATGCACCCCCCACTTATATGACATGCATCTCCTTCGAGCAATCCAAGGTAAAAGTTGTTTGGCATAGAATACATTCTTTGCTAAGGACTTGCTTAGTGCATCTAGTCATTCCTCATGTTTATAGGCTCATTCATGAAAATGAAATGAATTTGATACTTGTATGGTACCACTATTGGTTCTATGCTTGACTTAATCTAGTGGTAGCATATGACATGTTTGTGTGCTTGTGAACCTAGCGTTTAATCTAAAAAATGAACTATAAGTGTTTAACTCAACATGGTCAAGATAACCCTTGAAATGAGGTGTGAAGAAGCTTGTCCTTGGTTTAAACCGAGTTAAATATCTTTGGCAAGTATTCTAAATTGAACCAAATATTGGGAAAATGATCCTCACCCCATTGATTGACATTGATAATCTTAACCTATCTAAAATTAAACCTTTGTGGTCATTGATGACAAAGGGGGAGAAATAATGCACAAAGATAGTGAAAAAGATGATAAAGGGGGAGAATTTTGACATAAAAGGAGAAATATGAATGTGTTTACACCAAAATTTGGAAGAAGAATTGTAGGAACTCAATAGCTCCCAAGATCATGTCATCGAGGAATTGATTGCATAAAGGTTGGTATCAGCTGATTCGAATACAGTAGTGGAATTGACTCTCTTCAGATAGCGCCAGCAGATAACGATGAAAATTGCGGTTGGCGTCCGGAAAAAACATGTTGGACTCTACCAAAAGGGAAAGATTAGGGTCCAAGTTATCTTAAATTAGGAATGTTTTCTCTTATGTAAAAGATTGTAATGAGTCATGCTTAAGTAGGATTCAAGCGTAGGTTCCGGCTATAAATATTGGACCCCGGCTATTGTAAAACACACAATCAATCAAATACAAGTTACTTACTTTTTCGGCTCTGACCACCCCTTTGGAGTAGGAGTAGAGTAGATCTCAGCGAGTTCTTCAGTGAGCAGGGCTGCATCGGTCCGGTCGACCTCCGGCTTGTCTGTAAGTACCGTCATGGCTTATACTTCTGTTCATACGACTGCATCGATCTGGTCGACCTCCACTGCGACTCTGGTATAAGCTAGTTATCGACTCTTGTCTAGTTCAAGTACGGCTGCATCGATCCGGTCGACCTCCATTGCTCGAATTAGATTAAGGTCAAGTTATCGGCTCTACCTAAGAGTGGCAATCTTTGGTAGATTCATTAAGTTATAGATCTTGTTGATGTTCTTATCATCATTAGTTTGCAGCAACATCAACCTACCCGGTCGAGATTGATTTAGATTGGCCTCATATCCTTTGGGTCCATCGTTTGCTTTGTCATAACACGATACTTCTTACAATGAACGACGGGTTATGTCTTATCGGCTATTCTACTTCGATCTTGGTCGCGCATAGTACATGGTTAAGGCACGTATGATCTTGGAGAGGTATGCTGGTTAGTTAAACCTGGTCTATGGTTCACTATTATGGCTGTAACAATCCGGTTGATCCCCACTGATAGCACTGTAGATTGGAGGATGCTAGTTAGTAGATCTATTCTTAATTAGGTATGACCTTAACTATTTGCTATGCCTGCATCAGCTAAATAGCCGACCGCTTCTGCGTTAACGCCTATAGCATGTTTACATGATTCTGTTAAGCATGAATAGATCTGTGTACTTTAAAGGTTTGATTCGTTGTCTTTTTCACGGCTACATCGATCTGGTTGAACCCCACTGTTAGAGATAGCAGGTTGAGTCTGAGGAGTCCATAGGCTTGTTCATGTGAAATAGTCAATTGTTCACACGTTGTAGTTCTCTTCACTTGAATCGACTATTTTAGCCGATTCATCAAAGCCTTCACGTATAGCATGTCTTTCGGAAAGCCTGTCGAAGTGTAGATGGTTTTACAGATTTTCGGTTTTAGTTTGTTATTATCATCATAGCTGCCATCGATCCGGTCGAACCTCACTATTGATGATAGCAGATTAGATTCAGAGCGTTTGTAGGTCCATTTGTATTAGACTGTCAATTTGCTTGCATGCTATATCTTTTATCGTTAGATTCATCGGCTCAATGATTTATACGGGTAATATCCACCTATCCGATGACCTTATTTACATATACGTGTACTATACCTATCAACATAAAATCAATTGCTACCCATGAGCTTTACAGTCCATAACAACCGATTTCTGTGCGTATCGGCTATTTAATCGTTCTTCTCGTATGGCTGCTCCCAAAGCAGCAAACTTGGAACTATCTGGGCACAGACCAGCATGTTACATCTCGGGAGGAATACGTAGGATTGATTATCCCTGTGTTAAAGCCAGGTGGATCTCTAGCTCCATTGAGCAGACCCTTCCGGCTTGCACGTGTGTCGACGCATTTTTGTGCCGACATGCGTTCTGGCACGCCCGGTGGGACCCACAATCATCATGGCGGCTTACAACAACAACGACATCCTTATGGTACCTTATGAAGACCTACCTAATGGATATAAACATGTCATCATCAAAGCTATAGAAGAATTTCAGAACAAGTGTTTGTTGTCCTACACCAAGACATGTGACATTACAATTGTTTAGAAATATCCGCTTCTGAGAGTTCTGTTGCATGGGCAGATAGATGCAGATGAAGCTGAAGACATGTGTTTCTTCGTGGAAGCTATAAACAAATCTGTTCATGATGCCATATCAAACCATAATGAAGTTTTCTTGAACACGTTCCACGACACCATGAAAGAGGTGTTTCATGGGTTTCCAGTTGATCAGGTTGGGCCGGCTTATTACAACATTCCACATTTGTTGACTTAGGGGACTAATCAAGCCGGTACTAGCCATCAAGAAGCAGCACCAGCTGGTAATGATGATGTCCAGGTAGTTCAGAGTTCATCTGAGCAAGTTCAAGGTGCTACTACGAATCAGATACAGTATAATCCTAGATCATCAGTGCCGCATGTACAACAGCCAACGGGGCAAGGTCAGAACCAGATGGTTAATTTTGGCACATCAGGCCACATACCGCCGTTGACTAAAAAAATAGCACCATCAATTCAAAGGATCCATAGAGATATATATCCTAACATTTACAACCAGAGACTTCAAGCAGCAAACCAACAGAGGACCCAACAGATAGAGATTCTACAAGGGCACCATTATGGCATGGATTACAACACCCTTCACATGATGCCAAATTTGGGGTATCAAGGTACTCGAAGCTTTAATCCACAGATGGGTCAGCAATTGCAGAGAGATTCAAATTCAAATGATGATGAGTTGTTGCTTAGAGTGACCGAGATGATGAAGAATCAGTTTGGTTTGAAGCCAAAAGGGCAGACCTTCTCGTACAAATGCCCATATCCAGAATGGTATGATTTGGTCATTGTTCCTACAAATTACAGGCTCCTAGAGTTTGCTAAGTTCACTGGCCAAGACAGCACAAACACAATAGAACATGTCAGTCGGTATCTTACATAGTTGGACGAAGCATCCATTGAAGAGGCACATCGAGTTTGTTTCTTCTCCTTGTCCCTGTCAGGGCCAGCCTTCACTTGGTTCTCATCACTACCAGTTAACTCCATTGCCAATTGGGCTGACCTAGAGAAGAGGTTTCATACATATTTTTACACTAGGATGGGAGAAAAGAAGATTACTGATTTGACAACTATAAGGCAGAGAACTAATGAATCGGGCACCGAGTTTCTTCGAGGTTCCGAGAGACTAGAAATTTGTGCTTCTCATTAAACTTGGCTGATGATCAACTAGCTGCTTTGGCCGTTCATGGAATGTTGCCAACATGGAGAGAGAAGTTGCTGGGACAAGAATTTGACAATTTGGGTCAATTGGCTCAACGAGTGGCAGCGCTCAATAGCCAATTCTAGAATATGCGCAAAGATACCCGATTCTAGAAAAGTACCACAATAGCCGAAGCCTATAATCCATATTCAGTCGATGATGGCTATGATGACGATGAGGAAGAAGAAGTTGCCGCAGCTGAATGGAATTGGGGTAAGAAGACAGTAATGGTGCCAAATCCTTGGGGAAGAAGAGTCGAAGAGAGCTATGACTTCGATGTCACCAAATCAGACAAGCTCTTTGATTTCTTGCTCGAGAAAGGACATATCAAGTTGCCCGATAATCATGTCATGTTGCCCCCTGATCAGTTGAAGAATAAGTTCTATAAGTTTCATAACGCTACATCTCATTGTACTAATGAATGCAGAGTTTTTCGGCAGCATATACAGAGGGCTATTCAGCAAGGAAGGCTCAAATTTGATACGCCTCGGAAGATAAAAGTTGATGATAATCCTTTTCTAGGAGATCAGAACATGGTCGATGCTAGGCTACTCAAAGGGAAGACTAAGGTCCTAACATCAACCAGATCAAGAGAAACTGGAATAGTCGATTCTGAGATGCAAATATCGGCTGATGAATATACAGAAATTAGAAGGCGACGTGACCGACAAAAGAGCCAATATGAGCAGGGAGAAACATCAAAGGATGGGACAACAAAGCCGCGTGTTACATCTCGAATTTTGTTGAATAAATGGTAGTGGCAGAAGGAAAAGGATTATCGGCGTTGGTTAGAGGAGCAAGAATACCAGCGTCAATAGGAAAAAGAGAAGTATGAAAGAAAGCAAGATGAATCATATTGGAATTGTTCTTTCTTCAGACATTGCTGGAAGGAAGGTTTGAAATTTCCTACTAGAAATAACTGTCCAGAGTGCAGCGAACAATTTTGGGAGTTTAGGCAATCACAAGCCAACCGCCGATCTATCCATGCTCAAGATGCGTATCATCATAATAACATGGATCGGCGCTTAAAAAATAGAAGTGTTCATGATCGGCTTGGAAAACGAGTTGTTGATCAAAACTGGGCTGATTATGAAGAAGAAAGTAATAAGGAAGAATATGTTTGGCAGGAGGGCCAATGGTGTCCAGGAGGTCTGACAAGAAGCCAGAAAAGAAGGGTGCAACGACTAAGGAACAAAGAACTGGAACAGGCTCAAGCATCCGGTAGACCTCAAGTGTGGTGTGCTAAGCAAACAGCCGATAGGAGGCAACCATCGACTAATATTCAAATGGCTTTTCTGTTGCCATCAGAATTCAGAGCTCCAGCCGATCAAGAAGTTTACTCAGATTTTGTTGAATCAGAGTATGAAGAGATAGTTGCCAAGTTGACAGTTATATAGCAGGCTATATTCAATAAACCAGTCAAGCATCGACACTTAAAGGCTTTATATGTAAAAGGTTTTGTTGATGGGAAGCCGATGAACAAGATGTTGGTGGATGGAGGTGCTTCTGTCAATCTTATGCCTTACACTACTTTTCGTAAACTTGGCAAGGGACCAGGAGATTTGATTGAGACCAACATGATGCTCAAGGATTTTGAGAGTAATGCGTCTAAGACCCGGGGGCAATGAACGTTGAACTGACAATTGGGAGTAAAACTCTTCTCACCACATTGTTCGTCATCGATGGAAATGGGTCATACATTTTACTCCTTGGTCGTGATTGGATTCATGCAAACTGTTGTGTGCCATCAACCATGCATTAGTGTTTGATTCAATGGCATGAAGATGATGTCGAGCCGGTTCGCACTGATGAATCTATGAGTATCGCAATAGCCGATCTAGTATTTTGGGAGTTAGAAGACTTTGAATGCTTTTCTGGCAAGTTATGGGAAGGATGCTTCATTAGAATCAACAATGAAAGCCAACAGCCGATCCAAGCAGTCAGCTTTGAAAATTTGTTTTAATGGATAATCTAATAGATGGTTCAGATGGCAAACTAGGACATGGCTTCATGTCGGCCGATGAATTAGAAGAGGTGGATATTGGCTCTAGAGATAGGCCTAGGCCGATGTATATAAGTGCCAAGTTGGAACCTAAGTATAAGCATGAGTTAGTCGATTTATTAAAGGAATTTAAAGACTATTTGGCTTGGGAATACTATGAGATGCCTGGTCTAGACCGATCGATTATTGAACATTGATTGCCAATCAAACACAGGTATCAGCCATTTAAACAAGCTCGAGGAGATTCAACCCAAACATACTTGATGATATCGAAAAGGAGATTGAAAGGTTCTTTGGAAGCAAAGTTTATCCAACCGTCTTTGATATGCGAGTGGATATCAAATGTTGTTCAATGTGTATAAGTATAATGGAAAATTAAGAGTTTGCATCAATTTTAGAGATCTAAACAAGGCCACACCATGAATGGTTGTCTCGATCTCGATAGTCGATATGTTGGTAGAATCACGATGGCCGGGCACAAGGTTATTAGCTTCATGGACTGACAATGCGGGGATATAACCAAATTTTCATAGCTGAGGAAGACATAGCAAAGACCGCTTTCAGATGCCCTGGCGCAATCAGTTTATTTGAGTGGGTTGTGATGACCTTTGGTCTAAAGAATGCCGGTGCAACTTATCAGAGGACAATGAATTATATTTTTCATAAGTTGATCGGCAGGATTGTTGAAATCTACATTGATGATGTGATGATAAAATCCAAGGGATACAAGGAGCATCTAGCTAATTTGTGGGAGACTCTGGAATGCACAAGAAAACATGGTCTAAAGATGAACCATAATAAGTGTGCCTTTGGAGTATCAGCTGGACAATTCTTAGGTTTCATGGTCCACGAGAGAGGAATCAAAGTTGGTCAAAAAAGCATAAAAGCGATTGATGAGGTAGTGCCCCCGACTACTAAAATAGAGTTACAATCTTTGCTTGGCAAAATTAATTTTATCAGGAGGTTTATTTTGAATTTGTCAGAGAGAGTTCTGCCATTTTCTCCCTTGTTGAAGTTGAAAAATGATCAAGAATTTAAATGGGGTGATGTACAACAAAAGGCGTTTAAGGAGATAAAAGAATATATGAAATGTTCGCCCGTGCTGGTCCCTCCTCAGCAAGGTAAGCCTTTTAAGTTGTACATATCGGCTGATAACCAGACAATTGGATCGGCCCTGACGCAAGAGTTCGAAGGGAAAGAGCGAGTTGTTTTCTATCTCAGTAGGAGGCTTCTGGATCTAGAGACAAGATATTCTCCCATCGAGAAGTTATGCTTATGCTTATATTTCTCTTGCACTAAGTTACGACATTACTTGTTGTCGGCTGAGTGTACAGTTGTCTCCAAGACTGATGTGATCAAGCACATGCTATCAATGCCAATATTGAATGGAAGAATGGGAAAATGAATTCTTGCGTTGTCAGAAATTGACTTGAGGTACGAATCGGCTAAAGCAGTCAAAGAGCAAATAATAGCCAATTTTGTCACCCAGCATCATAAGCCAATTGTTGGCTATGTGGAACCGGTACCCTGGACGTTGTTCTTTGATGGGTCATCATGCAAGCAAGGTGGTGGCATTGGTATTTTTATTATTTCACCTCGGGGGGCAAGTTTCGAGTTTGCTCTTCCAACTGAACCAATGATTACCAACAACCAAGCAGAATATGAGGCTATTCTTAAGGGGCTTCAACTTCTTCATGAAGTAAAGACTGAGGCAATTGAAGTATTTGGAGATTCATAGTTAATTATTAATCAATTGATCGGCCTATATGAGTGCAAAGAAGATACTCTGAGGGGATATTATGATGAATGCCAAAGGTTGCTCAAAGAATTTCCTCATGTCTCTTTTCAACATATTCCGAGAGCATAGAATCAAGAGGCTAATCGTTTAGCTCAAAGTGCATCAGGTTATCAAGTGTTTCAAGAAGTCTTGAGTAGTGAAACCTCGAATAATGATTGGAGAGTTGAAATAGCCGATTACCTTAGGAATCCATCATAGAAAGTTACGGAAAGCTAAGATATAAATTGACTAGGTATGTTTCTTTGGATGATCAACTATATTACAAAATAGTCGATGGGGTGTTGCTCAAATGCTTGAATCAAGAGGAAGCTAAGGTGTTGATGGGCAAAGTGCATGAAGGGATATGTGGAGCTCATCAATCGACTTATAAAATGAAATGGATTATTCTTGAGCTGGATATTTTGGCCAACAATATTGGAAGACTATTTTGAATATTATAAGGGATGCCGGGACTATCAATGTTTTGGTAATGTCAGAAATCTTTGCATCGGCTATGAATCAATAATCAAACCATGGCCGTTTTGAGGCTAGGGAATTGATTTAATTGGCTAGATTTTTACGCCCTCAAGTAAAGGACATAAGTTCATATTGGTAGCAGCGGATTACTTCACTAAGTGGGTGGAGGCAATTCCTTTGAAGACGGTAACCTCAAAGAACATGGTTGATTTTGTCATGGAGCATATTGTGTATCATTTTGGGATTCCTCAAATTATCACTCTTGATCAAGGGACAATGTTCACATCGAGAAGAGTTCGGAGATTTTCTTTGCTAGTATGGGAATTAAGCTACTAAATTCTTCTCCTTACTATGCTCGGGCTAATGGCGAGAGTAGAGGCATCCAATCAGATTATGATTAAGGTGATCAAGAAAAGATTGAGAACGACCAAGGAAGTGGCATTCGACGCTTAATGAGGCACTATGGGCATATAGGATGGCTTTGCCATGGATTGATTAAACGTCCCTTATGAACTTGTGTATGGTCACAATGCGGTCCTTCCTTGGGAGATTCAAAACTGGATCGAGGCGTATCACATTGCAAAATGATTTGTTAGCCAAAGTTTACAAGAATCTTATGATAGAGGCGACTTGGAGGACTTAAGTTGCCATCATTTGTGTGCTCTTGAGAACATCGAAGCCAATAAACCGGGGTTGCAAAATATTATAATAAAAGGGTCAAGAGCAAGCAATTTTACGAAGGAGACTTGGTGCGAAAGGTAAAATTGCCGATCGGGTCAAAGGATGACAAGTTGGCAAATGGTCACCTAATTGGGATGGGCCTTATCGGATTAAGCGTTGTGCGCCCGGCAATGCTTATATTTTGGAAATGCTAGGAGGAGAAGAAGAATTTGATGGAGCCATCAATGGTAAATATCTAAAGAAATATTACCTAAGCGTTTGGATTAACACTTGATGACCGATTTGTTTGGTCATCGGTTCTAATAGCCGATACCGGAAGGTTATAAATCTCTAGTTCAAAAATAAACCCGAAGGGTAGAACACAATACGATACGTATCGTCTATAGAGCAAGAACAAACACAGATTGGAACATGGAATAAAAGTGCAAGAAACCAATTAAAATGAAGAAATTGTTATGACTTCTCCTATTACAAACTAAGGCAGGGAACATTTTATTCACTATGTCCTCGGCACAGGTAGTGAGGGCTATGGAGTTAGTAGCATCGAAGAAGTCCTCAACAGGCGCTTCGTGATCCCTAGGGTGTTTGGTGCATTTGGAAAACCATGGGGAAAAACCGGAGCTCGTGGCAGGCGGGCGGGCACTGCAGTGACTAAGCGCCATGGTAGCACCATGACGAACGCCGTGAAGAGCGACCTCGCTGACACGGTTTGGGATGTCATGCAAGCGAACCACCAGTATGGCGCCCCTGGCATTGACAAATCCTACCGCGTACTCCACAGCTGATCTGAGGCTTTCTAGCTGAGTCGATAGATCTAAAAAGATTCAAAGGGGAGATGATCAGGATCTTGAAGATAAAATTAAGAGGAGACAGAAAATTGTGGTAGGCATCTCACCTGTGATTCTGGCCTTGGCCTCGGCCAACTTATCCTCCACCGGATCGGTCTCGGAAGGCGATCAACATCGAACCATGGCCAGAGCTGATTCAACGAGGGAGAGGTAGTCGGTGAGATTCTGGCTAGCCCGATCAATGGAGGCGAGCAGATTGTCGTTGTCAATCCATCTCCTCGGATAGCAGGGGAGCTGGCGGCGAGCTATTGACGAGGATAACCCCGATGGCTGAACGGAGTCGGCCCTATGCCCCAGGATGGTGGGGGCATCATGAGTTGTACCCTCCTGATGATGAAGGCGTTGGCATGATGGCCTTGAGATCCATTGAGGGCCTCCTCGATAGACCTCTTGCTTTGTTCTCCATGATCTCAAACCTATGAGAAGGTAGAAATCACACTAAAGACACGAAAGGTTTGGGACGAAGCAGGTTGTTTTTTGATCCATAGCTGTGGCCTGTATATATAGCCTAGGAAGGTGAGAGGATAGATTTCGCCAGGGTTATGGAATTAAATTCAGATATGGAAATGGATCGACACTCCAGAAATTTAGGGGACGGATGACGAAGAGATAATAGATTTGGACTTGTTGCTTCCCATAATCACAAAATATCATGGGATGGATCTGAAAGGTTTACATTGACCATCGATCAACCCACCAAGGCTTCTTTGGATTGAAGGAGAGCCGGATCCCCATGAGGCGAAAGGTCATCATGAAATCGAGTCACATCGGCACTGTTGATAAAATTGCATCGGGAGAAGGGAAAGGCCGCTTGCTTAATGAGATGTCCAACTGATTTCTTAGTGGTGAGAAACAATGGGAAAGAAAGCCGCCTACTAAAAGATGCCTATTTCTCGGTGTTTGGGAAGCTGTGGGAAAGAAGTCGTGATTTTGCCAATGGGCATTTGATGAAGCAAACAAGGGGAAGGTGTCCACACATTTTAGCCCTTACAAACACTAGAACAACTCTGCGATCATGGAGAGAAGACTTAGGTGATATCACAAGAATTGTTCTGACCGCAGTAGTTGATCCTCTTGCTCGACAAGGCGCTAAGATGAGCAACACAATCTCCCTATGCACAAGAATTCTTCTAACCACTCAAGATCCTTATAGGAAGGGATTAGACCATGGAGGGTCTGGCGGAGCCAGAGGCACTCAAGAAAGCAGGCAGAAGAGAGACATAACTGAGTTGTTGAATTGCTCTCGCCAGCGTCAGATAGACATTTTATAGTTGGCCCGAAGGATGGATCCAAGCGCCCATGAAGCAATGATGCTCTCGTAAAGTTTTGAAGCATGGGCTCATGAGCTAGCAAAGATGGTGACAGATAGTAGACCCTAGATCAAGATTCTCTACCCATGACAACGGACCTATCGGGGGTGCAGGCATGATAATTTTGGAATAAAATTACTTTTATCCCAAAATTGGGGCATATGTTTACACCAAATTTTAGAAGAAGAATTGCAGGAACTCGAAAGCTCCCAAGATTGTGTCATCAAGGAATTGATTGCATAAAGGTCGATATCAGCTGATTCGAATACAATACTGGAATTGGCTCTCTTCAGATAGCGTCAATAGATAACGATGAAAACTTCGGTTGGCGTCAGGAAAAAACATGTTGGACTCTACAAAAAGGGAAAGATTAGGGTCCAAGTTATCTTAAATTAGGAATATTTTCTCTTATACCAAAGATTGTAATGAGTCATGCTTAAGTAGGATTCATGCATAGGTTCTGGGTATAAATATTGGACCCCGGCTATTGTAAAACACACAATCAATCAAATACAAGTTACTTACTTTTTTGGCTCTAGCCACCCCTTAGAAGTAGGAGTAGAGTAGATCTTGGTGAGTTCTTCAGTGAGCAGGGCTGCATCAGTCCGGCTGACCTTTAGCTTGTCTGTAAGTATCGTTATGGCTTATACTTCTGTTCGTACAGCTGCATCGATCCGGTCGACCTCTACTACGACTCTAGTATAAGATAGTTATCGACTCTTGTCTAGTTCAAGTATGGCTGCATCGATCCAGTCGACCTCCACTGCTCGAATTAGATTAAGGTCAGGTTATCGGCTCTACCTAAGAGTGGCAATCTTTGGTAGATTCATTAAGTTATCGATCTTGCTGATGTTCTTATCGTCATTAGTTTGCAGCAACATCAACCTACCCGGTCGAGATCGATTTAGATCGGCCTCATATCCTTTGGGTCCGTCGTTTGCTTTGTCACAACATAATACTTCTTACAATGAACGACGGGTTATGTCTTATTGACTATTCTACTTCGATCTTGGTCGCGCATAGTACGTGGTTAAGGCATGTATGATCTTGGAGAGGTTTGCTAGTTAGTTAAATCTGGTCTACGGTTCACTATTATGGCTGTAACAATCAGGTCGATCCCCACTGATAGCACTGTAGATTGGAGGGCTAGTTAGTAGATCTATTTTGATTAGGCGTGACCTTAACTATTTGCTATGCCTGCATCGGCTAAATAGCCGTTCGCTTGTGCGTTAACGCCTACAACATGTTTACATGATTCTGTTAAGCATGAATAGATCTATGTACTTTAAAGGTTTGATTCGTTGTCTTTTTCATGGCTACATCGATCCGGTCGAACTCCACTGTTAGACATAGCAGGTTGAGTCTGAGGACTCCATAGGCTTGTTCATGTAAAATAGTCGATTGTTCACACATTGTAGTTCTCTTCACTTGAATCGGCTATTTTAGCCGATTCATCCGAGCCTTCACGTATAGCATGTCTTTCAGAAAGCCTATCGAAGTGTAGATGGTTTTATGGATTCTTTGATTTTAGTTTGTTATTATCATCATAGCTGCCATCGATCCAGTTGAACCTCACTATTGATGATAGCTGATTAGATTCAGAGCGTTTGTAGGTCCATTTGTATTAGACAGTCGATTTGCTTGCATGCTATATCTTTTATCATTAGATTCATCGGCTCAATGATTTATATGGGTAATATCCACCTAACTGATGATCTCATTTACATATACGTGTACTGTACCTGTCAACATAAAATCAATTGCTACCCTCGAGCTTTATAGTCCGTAACAGCCGATTTATGTGCGTATCGGCTATTTAATCGTTCTTCCCGAATGGCTGCTCTCGAAGCGGCACACTTAGGCTATGCAGGCATAGACGGCATGTTCCACCTTAAATACTAATAAACTTTACGTGCTTAAAACAAAATGGGCTCAAGGCAAAGGTATAATTCCTAAGGCCATTTTGTTTTGCGATCAAGATGCAATAGAGTGCGTGATTGGGTTTAGGATAGATAACCGTACTATAAAGAGGGAAATCTTTAATTGCAATAGTTATCTAGTGCCACTAAGTGTGAGTCTCATTTGCATATATATTACGCTTAGTGACGTGGTGAGATGCATGAGAAAAGCCTGGGAAAATTCTTTGTAAAAAGCTATCTCTAGTGCTAAAATTGGTTTGGTGCTTTTTGGGAAGTGATAACATTTTGTTTTGGGCATGTTGAGAAGTCGGACAAGAATTTTAGGACAACCAAGTTGAAATTGTAGGTATTTAACTATAATTTCTCACTCAATTAATGCTAAATTTTCAGGAAGACCCCTACATTGTGTTGGCGCTTATTTAGCGGAAATTCATTGCGCGAATTGAAATTTCAAGTGCGAGAAGGCCAGCGGTCGGGAAGAAGCGTCCACCCTAGAATTTCTAGGCCACGCCAATTGGAAATTCTAGTGCAGGAATCCTCCTCGCACCAATGGTCGAGAGGGCGTCCATACTGAATTTCAGGCCTTGACACTGGGTAGAATTTCGGTCTTGGGAATACAACACCTGTCTGACCTTGGTCGAGAGGTTGGCTGGCTAGGGATAAGGCTGGTTGCCTCCCTTTCCCTTCTTCCTCCTCCCAACCATTCCCCATTCTTGCTCTTTTTGGAAGAACAAGCTCTCTCCTCTCTCAACTCTCTCACTCCCAAGGATTGGTGCTCCATTCAAGTGAGAGATCGAGCTCTAGTGTTGATCTTGAGAGCTTCAAGAGCATCTCCTCCTTTTCCTCTCCTTTCCAAGCTTAGTGCTCATTCATGAGTGGATTTGGGGGAAACTCTAGTGTGTGCATTTTAGGTTGCATATTTGGTGGCACTAGGTGGTGATTGTGATTGTGGATTTCTTATTACTCTTGGTGATTGCCATCACCTAGACAGTTGGTGATTTGTTGATTGGTGAGGGGATTTGGTGATTGTATCCACCCCCAATCAAGGTGCTTGCGAGGGTTCTTGTGCCTTCCTCGTGGGAGGTCACTAAAGGCAACTCTAGTGGATTGCGCATAGCTTGTGGATCCCCATCTTGTGTTGGTTGTGCGGCACCCGGTTGCGGGTTAGGCAAGTAATGCCTATTAGTCTGTGAACCTCCAAGTGGGTGTATCGCTTCTATGAGGGACTAGCTTGCCAGCAAGCTAGTGAACCTCGGAGGAAAAATCATTGTGTCACTTTGTCTCCGGGATTCATTGATATTATTGTGATTGATCTCTTGCCACGGCGGTATAACCTTTCTACTCACTTGCATTTACTTTTCTAGTGTTGCTAAGCTCTTTAGTGTAATTAGTTTTGAGAGCTAGCTTTCTTGCTTGTGTAGTTTGGTTAGTGAGGCTCTTTAGCTAGTCTTTGAGAGCTCACTAGCTTAGAAGTAGTGACTTAGCCTTGTGTGTGATATAGAGACAATAGCAACTAGAATTGTGGATAGGTGTCTTGCTCTTTTAGTAGGCCAGCGCAAAACTTGCTTATGCCATTTAGTTGTCTAACCACTTGGCTCTAGTGTTGTTGTAGAAATTTTATAGGCTATTCACCCCCTCTAGCTATTTAGGACCTTTCAATAGCATCCTGATGGTGGCCGTTTTCCTTGGGTGTTAGAGGAAGTTCCACAAAGATGGGGAGGAACATGTAACACCCTCGGTGTTACACTATAAATCTTTTGCTAAAACACTACATGGGCATCATGTTTATGTGATAGTGTATGTAAAATAGTGTGTAAATCTATTTTTATAACTTTAAATGAAAGTTACATTTCATAGTCAAGTTATATTACTTAAGGTTCTAAATAAATGTTTATAAAGCGAAAATGCTATAGAACGCATATACGGAATTTTAGTAAAGTTAGAAGTACAAACCGGATAGGTGACGATGAAATACTTGAGGTCACAAAGGGAATTTGCTAGCTAGTATACCGAATAGCAAGGAAATCAAATTCGATGAGAATCTGATCGAGACTTAGTCGAATTTCCTAAGTCGGAAAACGGTTTGACAAGGCCAGTTTGACAATTTTTGTAGGTGAATTGGATTAATTAGTGGTATGGTTTCATGGCTGGTTTTGATAGCCTAACATACCTTCTTGAGTATAGAATAGGTGGTTCAGCGTTTGAAGTAACAAATTTGATTTTTTGGGTGTTTTAAAAATCGTGCATGGCACGTTTCCGGCCGGTGTCAGCGGCTGGGCGCGGTCACCATGCCTTGGCTCGGTGCCACAGCGCTGGCTTGCCCACGCACACCGCCGCGTAAGCCCGCATTGCTGCTACCGTGCTCAAGCATGCACGCACTCATGCGCATTGCCGCGCTCGGTGGGACACTAGGGCCGGCGGGCCTGGCCGCTCTGCTCTACCACTGCCATCGCTACGCCACTATCCCATCATTGTTTGCCCTGTGTTGTCATCGTCGTAGCACTGCACGCAACTGTCATGTCCGCCTATGCCTCTACATCGCTGCCGTCTCGGTTTAGTGCACGTGGCCTTGCCATGGCCACTGCTTGTTGTTCGCCATTAATAGCACCACGACCGCGCTGTTGCCCTGCCACCGCCGCACGCGGGTATGCCCCCCTCTCTCCTGGTTGCGTTGACCGCAATGCTTGCGCATGTTCTATCGTCGCGTCTCGCCAAGGCTTGGACAAGCCACTGGCCCCATTCCTTTCTTCCCCCCCCCCTCCTCTATTGCCGGGCCGGCCAGGCCGTGCCATAAATCCAGCACGGTGAGGTCGTGTCCATTCAATTCAGCGCGTGTCCGACTTTGTCTTCAAGTCTGTTGGCCAACCGGCCCCGCACCACGTCGCATCGTACCTTGGCAAGCTCCAATTTGGAGCCGGCGCCCGCTGTCGCATCATTAAAGGCGTAGACGCCATTCCCGTGGGCATTACCCATCTGGTTCTTCCAAGTCCAATTGGTTGCGCCCCCAGCCTCGCCTCGCAGTCCTCCACCCCGTGCGCACCCCTAATTGCACTGCTACTGTCTGCCCAGCGCCATTGATGTGGTCACGCCATCGCGGCCGTCGCTGTGTTTGCCGTGGGCACGTGGCCAGACTCACTCAACCCGTCCCTGGTAAAGCCATCACATCTGGTAGGTTCTGGGTGAGTTGCTGATGCCCATCCTCTAGTCCTTTAGTCTCGGTTGTGCCTGGGCTCACGAGAACATGGTCGCCGCTGCTGCAGGAGGCCCGCCGCCGTGGAGGGAGCTCGGGACCATGTCTCTGTTCACCGCTTCACCACCCATCGCCTCGCGTTCACATCTAGGTGAGCATCGGCTCGCTATTGGGGGCGAAGAGGGGCTAGGTTAGCCGACGTGACCACCCGGTGCCAGCGCCGTCGCGCGGGTGCGCACGCGGGTGCCCAAGGACATGGCCGTGGTAAAGATAGTTTTCTCCGAGGGCTTGTTTGCGTAAACACTGACTATGGGAATAGTACTTCAGACCTCAGGGTGAATCACTGGTAGTTCGAGGATGTTTTCGCAATTGTGACCGACGCGCGCGGGCCTCCCCGTCGCGGGCCGTCGTCGCACAGTTGGGCCGCGTCTGTGTGAGCCGCGCCGGTGGGTCGTGTGCGCGCGCGCTGCGCGTGCATGGGCCGCGTCGCTCCTAGCAGGCCGCGTGGGTTAGATTTGGTTTTTCTTTTTCTAGAGAATTAATAAAGGTTTATTCAATTTAGTTTTGAGCTGATCTTTGGAAAATTATAGTAAATGTTGTAGGTGTTAAAAAATAGTGAAACAAAATTTGTTAGGTTCACAAAAATGCTATCTATCTATCTGTTGGTGCAGCTAGTTTACAGTTATCTATGATAGTGATAGATTCATTAGTTCATTTTAGAAAGCTTAGCATTAATTAGCTTAATATTTGTAGGAATTTTTGTGGCAAATTGGTAATAGATTTAGCCATGAAATTTTTATAACAGACTCATAACATTATTAGGTACTCACTGTAATTTTTGTAGTCCTAGAATATGATGATAAAAAGAATATGATGATAAAAAGAATAGCTAGTGCTCCTAGTTTTATCATATGTAGAGTAAATCGATATTAAGAATAGAGATGCCTTTAGTTGCTAAGATAATGCATGAAATGTTTCATACATATTAGTGGTAATAATGGGTAACTTAGCGTCTTAGTCGGTAGGGCTAGTTTAGTGGCTTGATAGCTGTATTTTATTTTAAGAGTTGCTGTTGCCGTATTACTAAGTGTTGCATCATCATTTTATGCATGTAGATAACAAGTTGGTAGAGTTCATGCCTGCGGGTGAACAGGAATACGAGGAGATCATTGAGGAGTACGAGGAGGAGATTCTCATATAGGAGGGAGCCCTAGATCCATCTGTTGCTGACCTTGTTGACACCCCGCCTACCCAAGGCAAGCCCCGGTTCATAACCCTTATTTTGAATGATCACTGAATATATATATGATGTGCATTTACGTTACAGGCATTTTATGGAAACTACATGCATAGATATATCTACCTATGAGTCCTACTAGTATAGGTCGAGTAGCTGCTATACTCAGGATTTCGGTAGTGTGAGTAACCTGCCGTTACTCATAATAAGTGATTACTAAGATTACTCATGATAAAATGGTGGAAAGGAAAATGGAGATCGGGCAGGGATATGGTTTAGGTATTGGTGGGTGTAAGAGGTTGTGTCTGTGTGTGGGGCATAGCTTGGTTGCACTTTTCCCCTATGCTGTGTTGGTTAAGGACCAGCCATTGCAATGGACTCTAAGCAAATCACAGATTTATTATCTCGAGCACATACTTGGGTATGAGTGCAGGGAAGACTTGATGCTCTCTTGTCATGGGTCCTGGCTCTTTCCAGACTGACATATTGGAGGTGGGGATGGTGGAGGTCTAAGCACCACACTGAGTCCAGGACTCAAGAGCGGGGCTTGGAGTCCAAGTTTGGATGGGGACCTAGACCCCTTGACAGGAGAGTGGTGGGATGGTCCTACTTGTGCACAGGGTACAAGCGGGGCATGTGTTTGGTGTACCCTGGCCCTGGGCACACCTGATTCGTGAATCACCACCGTGTCGATGCAGTCTACACTCTAGCACCGTAGTAAGAATTGAAAGATGAAAGGTGATGAAATGGAACTATTTGCTCAACCCTTGCTTGAAAGTAGAACATGTGCTTACATAGAATGGCTAGATAATGAATTAATCATGACTGCTAATAATAACATAAATAAGGATTCACTATTAGTATTGCTTTCTACAAAAAGGAAACCAACAAACCATAAAGCTTATTATATCCCTTCGAGTCGGGAAATTATTCCCACTAGTCGGATAAGTCTTGCAAGTACATTGTGTACTCGGGGTTTATTTACCCCTATTGCAGGTATTGCTTGAGGAGTAGCCATTGTGTGAAGGATTCTTCTAGTGGGCACAGACGAATCCTTGTTTATTATCGATAGATGTTTATTTTCATTCCACTATTAATCTTCCGCACTCTGAATTTGGTAATGTAATAATGCATTTATAAGAACTCTCGATGTAAGAGATGGACTAAGCAATGTAAACTCGTTCTCATTATTGGATCCTATGGGAAAATGTGGATTATTCGGGCTCCCCCTTAGGGTGTGCTCGACGGAATCCGCCCGATGTAGCTCGCTCTCGGGGTGCTAAGTGTCTAGTGGAAGACGAGCGCCTCCGTAAGTATGCTATTTTGGGCGGTTACGCCTTACGATTGGTACTAGAGCCAATAATGAGTCTATGAGTTTCCTCACTCTTTTTCAAAACCTAAAATTTGACCAACAAAAGTTTTGCGAAAAGTAGGATGCGATAAATTTTGTAAATAAGTATAAGCCCTAGAAATATGGTCTATCTAGGATAGCGACACTGGTTTTATTTAATCAGTTTTCTGTAGGTACACTAACTTACACTGCGTAAGAATCATTTAGCATACAGAAAGTGAGTGTGCGATGTGCCAAAAATTCTTGCGAATGCCGCTATATTCTGGCCTGAGTGAACATATAGGCCGATGCATGCATCATGATCATAGAATCTTGCTTAAACTAAACTCCCCCTACATGAATAATTTGGACTAGTAAATTGATAGGATGGTTTAAAAAAATGCTTTAATAAACTTCTTATCATTTCTCTAATCCCTTGTTCCTGATCTGGAGGGTTGTCCTAAATGGTTGGTTCCTATCTGTTATAGATGAACACGAGGTCGATGGTGGGAGCACTAGTCTAAGGCGGGCCATGGTCTTGGCGAAGGCTAAGGTGAAAATGGCCGGGGCACTGGGAACGGCAATGGGGAGAGCCATGAGGCTCCACTTCTAGCTCCTCCTCCTCCACCACCGCCACCTCTGATGACTCATGCAGAGATGATGGCAGAGATGTTGGCTGCTTATCGCGAGTCAGCCCATGCCATGGAGCTAATGGCACATGCTATCGGTGGCTTCGCCCGTGGAGGCCACGGGGGCAATGGTGGGAACGGGGGTGGTGCCTGTGGTCCTAAGGGACCCTGCTCTTATTAGGATTTCTTAAACGCACCCACCCATGTTCATGCCGATGGTTGAGCCTCTAGATGAGGAGCATTGGCTTTGCATTCTAGAGCAAAAGTTTCTGCTGCTCACCGTAACTGATGAGCAGAAGGTGCGCTTTGCAACGCAACAGTTGGTGGGATCTACGAGTGCATGGTGGGATACATTCAATGCCATGCAGCCGGCGGATCATTGGGTGACCTGGCAGGAGTTCACTGTGGCCTTCAGAGAGTATTATATTCATGCTGGTGTTCTAAACAGGAAGTTGATAGAGTTTCTGGACCTTCGACAAGGGAGTATGTCCATGATGGACTATGTCAACAAGTTCAACCACTTGTCATAGTTTGCTAGGACTCATGTTGGTATAGATGAGAAGAAGAGAGACTATTTTTACCATGGCCTCTCTTGCATTTGGCAAAATGAGTTATATATAGGAAACTATTAGACTTTTGGGGTGATGATGAACACTGCTATTGCCATGGAGGGATTGTAGCGTGACTCTCAGGCAGATTGGAAGCGCAAGCGGGTGGCTACTGGGTCTTCTAGTCACCCCCAGGCGTAGAAGGTACAGGTTGTCAAGCGGGTGCCCTACCAGTCCTCGGGTGGGTATTAATTTCGCTAGCCTCAGCAGACCTTTCAGGCACCTTCCACTCAATATCGTGCACCTACCCAGCAGGTGCAACATCAGCAGCCCTAGGGATAGCAGGTCCCACCTCGTCTAGGATAGGGGAACAAGCCTGGTGCTTGTTTCCAATGTGGCAAGGAAGGCCACTATGCCCAGGAGTTTTCGCAAACCCAGCCTACCCAGTCAGCTCAGCCCTCTGCTAACTTTAGGCTAATCAAGCAAACAATTATCAAGAAGAAAGTGCCAGTCAGTCTCTCTGGATAGGTTAATTTCATGGAGGCTGAGGAAATATTGCAAAATGAACCAGTGATGGCTGGTGTGTTCACCATTGATTCCCATCCAGCTTATGTGTTGTTTGATTCTGGTGCATCACATTCATTCATGAGCATGGGATTTGCACACTGGCACAATATACCTCTTATGGCTATACCTTTTTCCTATAGAATTAGTACTCTAGGTGCGCAGTTGTGCGTTAATACTTGGATAGACATAGTAGGCTTAGTATTAGCCACTCACACTTATCATCTCTAGTTCATGGTACTGCCTGGGCAAGGCATTGATGTAATTCTGGGAATCAACTGGTTGCATGTATATGGGGTAGCTTTGGATCTAAAGCAGAGAGTTGTGAAGTTACAACTTTCTTCTTCTGAGGATAGGATGTCTCTTCTTATGCCCTCAGATCTAGCCTTACCTGTTGCTGCTCATGCTGAAGCTTCTCTTGATCTTGCCTCTATTCCTATAGTATGTGAGTTTCGGGATGTTTTTCCTGAATGATCTACGTGGGTTGCCATTAGGCAGAGATGTGGAGTTCTCCATTGAGTTAGAGCCTGGTACTGCTCCTATCTCCTGATGCCCGTATCGCATGGCCCCAAAGGAATTGGCTAAAATGAAGAAGCAGTTGGAAGAGTTGTTGGAAAAGGGATTCATCCGTCCTAGCTCTTCACCATAGGGTTGTCCAGCATTTTTGTGAAGAAGAAGGATGGCACACTTCGGATGTGTGTGGATTACAGCCCTCTTAATGCGGTAACCATTAAGAACAAGTATCCTTTACCTCGTATTGATACTTTGTTCGATCAACTAGCTGGTGCCAAGGTGTTCTCTAAGATTGATCTTCGTTCAGGCTATCATCAAATCAAGATTAGACCACAAGATATACCAAAGACAACTTTTTCTAGTAGGTATGAGCTATATGTATATCTAGTCATGTCTTTTGGCCTCACCAACACTCCTGCATTCTTCATGTACCTGATGAATTCAGTCTTTATGCCAGAGTTGGACAAGTTTGTAGTGGTATTCATTGATGATATCTTGATCTATTCCAAGAACAAGGAAGAGCATGCCCAACACCTTCGGATAGTACTGGCTCGATTGAGGGAACACAAGCTGTATGCTAAATTCAGCAAGTGTGAATTTTGGTTAGATCGAGTGTAGTTTTTGGGACATGTTCTGACCCCTGATGGCATATCTGTAGATCCAAGCAAGGTGCAGGATGTGCTAAATTGGAAGTCTCCCAAGTCAGTGCACCAGATTCATCAGTTCCATGGTCTTGCTGGGTATTATCGATGATTCATTCCTGACTTCTCCAAGATAGCTCAGCCGATGACCAAGCTGCTCCAAAAAGAAGCCAAGTTTGTTTGGAGCTCGGCCTATGAAGAAGCCTTCCAAGCTTTGAAGAACTTTCTTACCACTGCTCCTGTCTTGGCCCAACCAGATATTGATAGACTTTTTGATGTATATTGGGATGCCTCAAAGATGGGGTTGGGATGTGTGCTTATGCAGGATGGGCGTGTGATAGCTTATGCTTCGCGCCAACTAAAAAAGCATGAAGTGAATTACCCCACCCATGATTTAGATCTGGCTGCTGTGGTCCATGCTCTAAAAATTTGGAGGCATTATTTGTTGGGCAACAAAGTACACATTTTTATAGATCACAAGAGCCTCAAATATATTTTCACTCAGTCTGAGCTGAACATGAGGCAAAGGAGATGGTTGGAATTGATCAAGGATTATAACTTGGAGGTACATTACCACCTTAGAAAAGCCAATGTAGTAGCTGATGCCTTGAGCCAGAAGTCATATCAGGTTGAAGAAACACCTCTGTCCCTCAACCATGCTGAGGTGCTGGCTCACATTGCCTTAGTCTCCGAATTACTTGAGCAGATTATTATAGAGCAAAGGCAAGACACTTTAGAAATTCCTCACATCAAGAAATTGATTGCTGAAGGGCGTGGTCCTCAGTTTAGCATTGATGAGCAAGGGGTAGTAAGGTACAAGAACAGATTGGTGGTGCCATCAAATGAGGAGATTAGAAGGAAGATTTTGAATGAAGCTCACTATTCCAAATTGTCTATCCATCCTGGTAGCAACAAGATGTACCATGATTTGCACCACTTGTATTGGTGGTCCAACATGAAGCAGGACATCACCAAGTACGTCATGGAGTGCGACACTTGTGGGAGAGTTAAGGCCGACCACATGCGTACCCCAGGATATTTGCAGCCCTTGCCCATTCCTATGTGGAAATGGGAAGATATTTCCATGGATTTCATTGTGGGTTTACCCCGCACATCCAAGGGCTATAACTCTATCTAGGTCATTATGGATCGCCTTACCAAGTCAGCTCATTTTCTCTCAGTGGATTCCAAATATTCTGCCAGAAAGTATGCTGAGTTGTATTTGGACCAGATTGTGACCCTGCATGGAGTCCCCCTTACTATTGTCTCTAATAGAGGGTCAGTTTTTATCTCTCGCTTCTAGGAGCAACTCCAGGAGTGTCTTGGTACTAGTCTCCTCTGCAGTTCAGCCTATCATCCACAGACTAATGGCCAAACAGAAAGGGTAAACCAGGTACTAGAAGATATGTTGAGAGATTGTGCCATTTCTTTTCTAGAGAAGTGGGATGGATGCTTGAACTTAGCTGAGTTTTCCTACAAGAATAGCTATCAAGAAAGCATTCGTATGGCACCCTTTGAAGCTCTATATGGAAAGAAATGTAGGACACCACTCAACTGGGTTGAAGTGGGAGACCATGGATACTTTGGGCCTAACTTCATTAAAGAAGCCCGAGAGCAAGCCAGCATTATTTAGAGTCATTTGAAGGTAGCTCAGAGACGATAGAAAGCTTATGCGGACAAGCGCAGAAGGCCTTTGCAGTTTGTAGTTGGGGATTATGTGTACCTCAAGGTGTCTCCTATGAGAGGGGTGCATCGGTTTGGTGTTTAGGGCAAGCTAGCCCCTTGATATGTGGGTCCTTACAAGGTTGTGAGACAGTGTGGCCTAGTTGCTTATCGTCTTCAACTACTAGATATTTTATCGATGGTACACGATGTGTTCCACGTATCTTAGTTGAAGAAATGTTTGTGGGTACTTGATAAAGCTATGGAAATTGAAGGACTTCCTCTCGAGCCTAACTTGACGTATATTGAGCACCCTGTCAAGATCTTGGACGAAAAGGAAAGGGTGACGAGGAACAATGTGGTGAAGTTCTACAAGGTTCAGAGGCAGAGCCACTCGGAGGATGAAGCAACATGGGAGCAAGAAAGTTACATCCTGGAGCATTATCCCCATCTTCTCTCTGGTCGCTGAGGTAGTTGCTGGCATTGAAATGTATTCCTTATCTCTTTTCCCACACTAGGCACATGAAATCTCGGGACAAGATTTTGTTTTAGGGGGGTAGATTTGTAACACCCTCGAAATTACACTGTAAATCTTTTGCTAAAACACTGCATGCGCATCATGTTTACGTGATAGTGTATGCAAAATAGTGTGTAAATCGATTTCTGTAACTCAAAATGAAAGTTACATTTCAAAGTCAAGTTATATTACTTAGGGTTCTAAATCAATTTTTATTAAGCGAAAATGCTATAGAACGCATATACAGAATTTTAGTAAAGTTAGAAGTAAAAACTAGATAGGTGACGATGAAATACTTGAGGTCATGAAGGGAATTTGCTAGCTAGTGTACCGAATAGCTGGGAAATCGAATTCGACGCGAATCCGATCGAGACTTAGTTGAATTTCCTAAGTCGGAAAACGGTTTGACAAGGCCAAGTTTGGCAATTTTTGTAGGCGAATTGGATTAATTAGTGGTATGGTTTCATGGCTGGTTTTGATAGCCTAACATACCTTCTTGAGTATAGAATAGGTGGTTCGGCGTTTGAAGTAATGAATTTGATTTTTGGGGCGCTTTAAAAATCGTGCATGGCACGTTTTTCGCCAGTGTCAGCGGCTGGGAGCGGTCACCATGCCTCGGCTCGGCGCCACATGGCTGGCTTGCCCACGCGCGCACACGCACACTGCCATGTAGGCCCGCATCACTGTTGCTACGCTCAGGCACGTGACTCCCGCACGCAAGCACGCACGCACTCATGCGCATTACCATGCTCGGCGGGACACTAGGGCCGGTGGGCCTAGCCACTCCGCTCCACCGCTATCGTCGCTGCGCCATCGTCCCATCATCGTGCTGCCCCGTGTTGTCACCGTCACACCACTACATGCAGCCATCGTGTCCGCCTATGCCTCTGCTTCGCTGCCCTCTCGGTTTAGTGCACCTGGCCTTGCCGTGGCCACCGCTTGTCGTTCACCATTAATGGCGCCATGACTGCGCTGCTGCGCTACCACCGCCACATGTGGGTATGCCCCCCTCTCTCCTCGTTGTGTTGGCCACAATGCTTGCACATGTGCTATCATCGCGTCCCGCCAAGGCTTGGACAAGCCACCGGCCCCATTCCTTTCTTTTCCCCTCCCTCCTCTGCTGTCGGGCCAGCCAGGCTGTGCCATAAATCCAGCATGGTGAGGTCGTGTCCATTCAATTCAGCGCATGTCCAACTTTGTCTTCAAGTCTGCTGGCCAACTGACACCGCACCGCGTCGCATCGTACCTTGGCAAGCTCCAATTTGGAGCTGGCGCCCGCCGTCGCGCCATTAAAGGTGTAGACGCCGTTGCCGTGGGCATTACCTGCCTAGTTCTTCCAAGTCCAATTGGTTGCGCCCCCAGCCTCGCCTCGTAGTCCTCCACCCCATGCGTACCCCTAATTGCACTGCTACTGCCTGCCCAGTGCCGTTGACACGGTCGCGCCACCGTGGCCATCGCCGAGTTTGCCGTGCGTGCGTGGTCGGACTCACTCGGCCCATCCCCGATAAAGCCATCACATCTAGTAGGTTCTGGGTGAGTTGCTAATGCCCATCCTCTAGTCCTTTAGTCTTGGTTGTGCCTGAGCTCAGGGGAACTTGGTCGCCGCCATGGAGGGAGCTCGGGACCGCGTCTCTGTTCACCATTTCACCGCCCATCGCCTTGCGTTCGCATCTAGGTGAGCATCGGCTCGCTATCGGGGGCGGAGAGGGGCTCGGTTAGTCGGCGTGACCGCCCGGTGCCAGCGCCGCCGCGCGGGTGCGCACGCAGGTGCCCGAGGACGTGGCCATGGTAAAGACAGTTTTCTTCGAGGGCTTGTTTGCATAAATGTTGACTGTGGGAATAGTATTTCAGACCTCGGGGTGAATCACTGGTAGTTCGAGGATGTTTTCGCAATTGTGACTTACGCGCGCGGGCCTCCCCATCGCGCGGTTGGGCCACATCTGCGTGGGCTGCATCGGTGGGTCATGTGTACGCCTTGGCCTGTTGTGCATGGGGCGCGTCGCTTATGTAGCGGACGCAAGTGAGTTAGATTTTTTTTTCTTTTTCAGAGAATTAGTAAAGGTTTATTCAATTTAGTTTTGAGATGATCTTTAGAAAATTATAGTAAATGTTGTAGGTGTCCAAAAATAGTGAAACAAAATTTGTTAGGTTCACAAAAATGCTATCTATCTATTGGTGTAGCTAGTTTACAGTTATCTGTGATAGTGATAGATTCATTAATTCATTTTGGAAAGCTTAGCATTAATTAGCTTAATATTTGTAGGAATTTTTGTGGCAAATTGGTAATAGATTTAGCCATGAAATTTTTACAGCAGACTCATAACATTATTAGGTGCTCACTGTAATTTTTGTAGTCCTAGAATAGGAAGAGAAAAAGAATAGCTAGTGCTCCTGGTTTTATCATATGTAGAGTAAATCGATATTAAGAATAGGGATGCCTTTAGTTGCTAAGATAATGCATGAAATATTTCATACCTATTAGTGGTAATAATGGGTAACTTAGCGTCTTAGTCGGTAGGGCTAGTTTAGTAGCTTGATAGCTATATTTTATTTTAAGAGTTGCTATTGCCGTATTACTAAGTGTTGCATCACCATTTCATGCATGTAGATAACGAGCTACTCGGCTTCGCGGTCGGAACGAGTTATTCGGCCAGCTAATTGAGAGGCATGCGTTCAACCTCGGTAGAAGTGCCAGCAATGGTATGGTCCTTAATCGACATAGACGGGATCAACATAGCCAACCCAACATCATTGCATATGAAATCCCGCCCGGTCTCCACTTAGATTACATCCCATGGTTATTTTTCCACGATAGCAAATATAGCCAACCGTGCTCCGGTATCCACCTATATCTCGTAGGTGACAGGAAATCACCCGACTTCTACCGGTCTAAGCATGGCTAAGCATATATTCGATCCTGGACCTACATAGGGTTCAAGGTATATGTCTGAATAAGGAAATTATATGCATCAAGAGTTTCCAAGCAACTCCTATAACCAAATGCATCAAACATAAAAAGGACTCAAGTTGATATTTGTAAAACATAGGAGGTTTAGAATGCTCTGGGGCTTGCCTAGGATCTGACACAAGTCAGTTCAGTTAGCTCGCACTGTCTTGGTGACATCTCCGGTCCTAGCACTTGCTTAGTCCTTCCATCTTCAGGATAGGTCCACCATATACCATCTTCGGGTTAGGCTCCAACATCACGTCCTTCACGTGGTGCATCTAGCGTACCTAGATGAGATGCAAAATACAAGTGCATGAATGTGAAGAATGGTAATACGAAGGCATCACATAAAAGCGTTCAAGACAAACACAAGATTATATAAGACATAGGCACCTAGAGTTATTTAACTAAACACTATTCAAGCACAACAGATGGATATAGCCAACATATCAAGCATGACATACCTATTAACTTAAGTTCAGCTATTGAAAACATTTATCAATCAAGAACTAACTAACAAGTTTAGCCAAACAAGAGTAGGCTAAAGCAATCACCTAGCCCATGTACATAAATCTAGACAGCATCACAATAGTCACTCGTTATAGCCATAACTAGAGTCACACGCATTCAATAAAAGTGATTTTGGACTTTATGGAAAGCTAATGAAATTGTCTATAACTTTGTTATTCATACCAAAAGCTAATTCACAGGTTAACATGATCAAATCTGCCAATAGTTCAGGTCTGCACAGACAAGGACAGAAAACTGACAATAACTTTAGAGATGCATAACTGGAGTTCTAGACATTCAGCAAACATGATTCTTAACTTTATGGAAAACTTATTTAGTTATCTATAACTTTATTATTATCATCTTAAGGAGATTCTATAGCTAACAAGGTTAAACAACCCAATGAAGATATCTCTGTCCAGATTTGAACAGAACCTGCCATTCCACTTTAAACAGCAATAACTAGAGTTTTAGACCACCAAAAGCAGTGATCTTAGACATGTTAGAAATCTAAGGAAAAGAACTACAACTATCCTATTATCACCAATACATAATTCCATGTTTAAATAAGCCAAATAATACAATAATGCAGATCTGTTTAGAGCACATGCAAAAGCTAACAGCAAATTTGTAAAATCTATGACTCCTAAACCAGCAGGCCTAAAATCATTAAATTTTAGTACAAGAAAGATAAGGAAATTATCTACAACTTTTGTATTCAACATATCTACAAAAAACATCATTTGCATCACGAAAATATCACCACCACAGAAACTATACATGCAGCCATTTTCAGCACAAAAGCAAAGTGGTGCTTCACTTCATTCTTTAACAAGGCCATACATGTACCACTAATCACATGGATCACAAACTACTATTAACATGGTCACTCAACATTAGTTATGGTTAGCATAAAAAGCATCTTAACACATCTCCAAAACATAGAGGTTACATATTGATTTTCCTTTCTCATTTTTATTCTATGGGCACTTGTTTAATAATTAGCAAACATAGACAAACTTATAAAGGAAAGCAACCGGCCCCAAGGTGATTCAGGGGCTGGCCTTAACAACACACAAATATACACTAACATACACATAGCACATATTAGAGTAAGAGCCAAAGCAAGGACTAGAAATATGCATAGGCAATGTACTCAATAGTTATTATATTAACAAGAGAGCAAGCACATAAGACATTGAACTAGCTTTAAACCATTATTGCTCCTAGCTCAGCAACATTCAACTTAGGGTAAGCAAGGGAGCATCATATGACTTAACTACATGCATCTACTAGCAACTTTTACTCTCCTATCTATATATATAAAGTTATATATTGATTTTTAGGTGATGTGGCAAACATCTAGTTTGGACATGAGATTTTTATGAGTGGTAGGTGATATCAAAACATGGCTATTGCACAAATTTCACATGCTTAGGTTTTATAGATTAATTATTACAAAAAAGACAAATTGCTAATGCAAGAAAACATGTGAGAGCAAGATAAATCTAAAACACACAATTTTCTGCAAACACATGGCCATATTATATGTTATTATGGTAGCACAACATCATACAAAGTTAGAGGAACAACATTTTCCACTTTTACACCTTCATAAAAATTATAAGTTATTTAAAACCATTTATCAAGCACTAAACAAGTTAAATCAATAACTCAGTCACACATGCACCAATAAACCTGAAATTTTTACAACACACATATAGCATCAATAGCCTACCATTAAAGTTTCATAGCAATTGGAGCAACAATACTTTAGATATGAATTTATTTGTAGAAAATCCTAATTAACATAGATAAATAAAAACAGCAAAAACCTTCTACTAACACATGTCATAAGATGACTGTACTGCATAGATCTACTCTCAAGGATTCTAAAAAGTTTCATTTGCTATTGTATGATTTTTCTACGATTTATTATGATTTTCCAAAGCTTCAGCTAAATTAAAAGCAATAAAGGAGAAACACATTTGCACAGGGGACCCTAAACTTCCACGAAAACAAATTCCAGCGAAAAGGTCCTTCTAGGCACTGTTCACAAGAGTCAATAGCTTTGTAGTTAGGCCCTTCCCTTTCTTCCTATTTGAGCATGAGGTCCCCGACGCGAGTTGGAGCAGAGGAGGTCGACGGCGGCTCGATTTTTCGATGAGGTGGTCGACCTCCGGAGATGAGTGGGGGCGGCAAAGTACCAGGGGCTTGCCCAAGACTGCGCGCATCCGCTGGCGCCCATGGCTTGCTCCATGCTGGGTCGAGGCGGCCTGGCCACGACGGCAGGCGATCCGGCAGCCGGGCTCTCGCAACAGCGGGCTGCAGGGGTGGAGCCGGCGAGACGAGGAGCTAGGGAGGCGCGATGTGAGGTGAGGAAGCCGAGGATGGCTAGAGATGGTAGAGGAGCCTCGGACAAGGCGCCTGACTGGTGGACCGAGCTCAGCAGCTCTGCCACGGCGAGCGAGAGACAAAGAACGAGAGAGGGACTGAAGGGCCAGAGCGAGCTAGAGAGAGCGAGGTAGAGTGTCTCAGGTTGTCCACTTATGCGTGAGGATGGCTGGGCACGAGGTGGGGGCGATGTCGGAGCATGGGTGCCACGCACCATGCATGACCTAGGCTGGTCGGCCATGACGGCACATTCTGTTTCAAAATCTGAAGGAACAAACTAAAACCACCTCAAAAATACAACTGAAACATCAATCTTCATTGCTTCGTAATTCCTAATTCATTTAGTTTTGGCACAAGCTATAGTAACCAAAGTTGTAGAGCTACGCGAGATCTCCAACTTTTCTTAAAGTGTCCAAGTCTGATTTGGCCTGGTTAGAGAGATACAAGGATCCAAAGTGGAGTACCCGAAACTAAAATTCAGGGTTCAGACATTCAGTTCAAACAGGGACAAAATAGTGCGAGGTTCTATTTTTGAAATTCTATTTGAACATCCAAATGAGCTCCAAAAGTGATGAGACTTGTTTAGTTGTTTTCTGCACAAAGGGTACTTCATCTCATATTAAGGAATCCAATTGATTTACTATATGAATTCGGAAGATAAAAATGTCACAACATGACAACTCGCTGTTGCCGATCAGGGACTTAGAAAGATTTCTGAGAGCCTAAAGGAGCACTGCATTCAAACTTGATTCCACTGTTTGAGCCACTTAGGAGTTGAATCTGGGCTTGGTCCAAATATAAAGTTTGTTGTACTCCACTCAAGCTTCAACTTTTATTAAAGGTCAAACTTCACCACTGGTACTAAAATCGATGTTTCATCTTGGTCAAAGCAGCATCCCGATAAACACTAAATTAGAATTTTAGACTGATTGAGGCATTTTCTTGGCATTTGCTTAACATGAACCCTTCATAACTTTTGTTCCTGAGTTGATTTAGGACTGTTTGAGCAAGGTTCCAAGGTTTGGTTGACATCCCATGTTATCGTTCACTTAATAAAGCGATTCAAGCAAGGATATAATTCATCATTCCATGTGACTTCTTGATTCCAAACTTCATGAAACTTTTCCAAAGTTCACTATGGATGCATGTGGATGTAATGTACATGAAATAAGCATGTTTAACATTACTCATGCATAATCTTAACAAGGGTTCTCATGCAAGCAAAGTGTATTATCTAAGTTCAAGTTGGGGCTCATTTTCGTAGGTTTGACCTCAACACTTCCATCACCACTTTCAAGATTATGAACTAGAGATCATGATCATTGCTTGACAAATCCTACTTAAGTCCAATTTCGCTGCTTAACTCATGGCTAACACCTGGGGTGTTACATCACCGTTCCAGCTTGTATATGGGAAAAACTGCCATTTACCAATTGAGCTTGAACACCGAGCTCACTGAGCCAGAAAGAGCTAGAACATGGATGTGAAGCTAGCCGATAGAAATCATCAAAAACAAATTGCCGAGCTAGAAGAATGGCAAGAGAAGGCGTACCACAGTGCCAAGCTCTACAAGGAAAGAACTAAGAAATGGCACGATCACCGAATCTAATACAAAGAGTTCAAGGAGGGAGATAAGGTTCTTCTGTTCAACTCCAGAGTCAAACTCTTCGATGAAGGAAAACTAAGAAGTAAATGGCAAGGACCGTACACCGTCATCAACACTTCGCCACACGGTGTGATCACCATACAGGATGATGACAGTAACATTTTCAAAGTTAACGGTCAATGTTTAAAAGTTTTCCTAGAGCCTTCTTATAACACTAACTTAGAAATAGATAGAATAGACTTAATTGCTTTTGATAAATTTACTCAAAACTTATAAAAATTTAAAAATTAATTATGCTAACATATTCTTTCATTTACTTAAAGTATAAAAATTTGCTTTGTCTTCTCAAGCAAGTCATCATGGTAAAATGACCTTTATGCCCTCACTAGACAAACCATGATTCTTGTTCCATCTTGCTTGATTTTTGTTGATCACATGATATTCCACTCTTAATTACAAGATCATGTGAAATTTGAATTTTGAATATTCTTGATTCAACTTGATCAAGTGCATCTTTGCTCTATCACATTGTGATCATGTTGAATCATAATCTGACACCAGCATCACTAGGATCCCCAAGCATGCAAATGAACCTAGACAAAATCTCAAACCAAGGGGAGGAGCTGGGGGTGCGGGCGCACCCATGGTGCGGCCGCATCACCCCTAGCACCACTGGCCCCCAATCTTTGCATGCATCCTGCTGATCCTTGGTGTATCATAGCCATGGCGGTGTTTGGTTTGTTTCCTTCGTGGTAGAGGCCCGAGCACCTATAAGAACCACCTCATAGCCTCTCCTCTCCTCACACCAAGCTTCAAGCTTTCTCCTCTCTCTCCACTTAGCACTCAAGTTCCAAAAGCTCAGCAATGGCTAGCCATGCCCTCGCTTTGTACATGGCCTCCAGCTCCACCTATGACCTTGAAGGAGTGCCGCTATCCATTGACTTAGTGCCCGAAAGCTCCTTTGTGAGGGAAGAAGTAAGGCTCATCACCGAATCACCACTCGCTATCTAGACACCACCTAGCTATGCCATCAGCGTTGGGTCGAGCCTCAACACCACGACATGTTCCAAGGCGCCTCAAGGTGGCGCCAAGGAGAAGAAGACAGCACCAAGACAACCTACCACCGGCACCACGGTCTCAAGTGGAAGGCACCCGATGTTAGCGGAACTAGCAAGCACCCTATTGTAACGCCTTCGGGCATTACGGTTTCTCGCGCTAGTTTGTCCTTTCATACTGCTAGGCCTAGTCTCTCCTACACCATGGTAGGCTTACGCAAACCCGAAGGAGGGTATGGCAAGGTGCTCATGCACAAAACGGCCAAAAAGCCAGTGAGCAAGATGGCTCTGTTAGGGAAGGAGATGGAATCCTCGGGTGCACCCCTTAGGATTAAAAGGTTTAGGAAGCTCCCGCCGATCAGAAGACCTGTAGGGCAATACAAGAGTAGTGATGAGGAGGACACACCTTCCTAGGGTCCTTCCATCGCCTCTCTTAGCGCCAAGAATGATAGCCTACGAGATCTCCTTTGGAGCCTTAACGACAGCTTAGCCACAAACCTCCTTAAAATTAGAGATCTGGTCGATGACATCAATAGCTTGCGCTTCAAGCTTAGCCAGAAGTTAGCAAAAGTTGCTAAGGTAGCAGGGGTGGTAGATGCTTGAGACGAACCTTTCTAGACCACTCCCGCTGCAAGAATAAATTAAGCGCATTTCCTTTCAAGTCTTTCTTTCCTATCATGTTTGAATTCCATCATGTAATGCGCCTACATTTTATAACTGAATAAAGTTTTATTGTTAGAAATATTGTTGCACTTGTTTTCTTTTTGTTATCATAATAAAGACAGGCAAGAAAACAAGTGTGGGGGAAGAGCCACACTTACCTCTAACTCTGTTGCACAAAAGGCGATCCAATTCAAATTCGGTTTGTGCAACTCTCACTCTCTCATTCTATATTTAATAAAGAAGCTTTAAAATTGAATAAATTTTAAAATGAATCAAAATGATTATGGTCCATCTCCATGTCTACCTGTGATTAAAAATTTTGCATACTTTTTATTCCTTGTTGATATTCCTAAAAACTTGTGGACACTTATTATAGGGAACCCATTTTATCTAAGTGATTGATGAATGAGATATAGTAGGATGACAAGATTCTTGCTTATTTCTTGCAAAGTACTTGGGATTTATTTTATAAATCAAAATTCAAATAGCATGTTCCTTGAATGACATTCAAATACCTATCAAGGCTATATATGATCATTCATGACAAAACCTTCCATATATGCCTCTTACTTTGTGTTGACTTTGGTCAAATTTTGTGACCCCGTTGAGAGATGTTTCATGCTCCCAAGATCAAAACTCACGTACATGCCACAAATAAATAGCTATTCCTACACTGGGAATACGCTAAAACATATTTTCCATCACCACCAAAATAAATACTCCACGCTCTAAAATATGATCTCTATAGCATATTTCTAGAAAGAGACAGCAAGGCTATGCAAAAAAATTGAAAAAGAATGGGACACGTCAAGGTCCCAAAGTATAGAAAAAATAGGGATACAATGAAGGTCCCAAAAGTATCCAAAAAATGATGAGCACATGAAGGCTCATGAAAAAGCTAGCCATGTCTCAAAATAAAAGCTAGAAAAAGAGATCATACCCAATAAGAGGAATATGATTCCACCAAAAATTCCACCCACTTGCACTGTTTTGATCTAAGAGTATGATGCTCCTCTCCGATGCGGTCCGGGATTTGACTTTACAACATATGCAAGGTAAGTGTGCCTAACAAATTTTCATCCCTACCTAAAGCTCCATATAATCTTATTAGAAGTAGGATGATCAAAGAGAAGGCAAAATTTCAAAATATGCCTTAGTAAGGAACCACTTACAAATTTGAGTGACCCGAGAGAATCATTCAAGGAACAAAAGTTATCTTTATGTTTTCAAAATCATACAAAAACCCAAGTTTCTGAGCAGGGATAGAGTAAGAAGATTTGAATCCAAGCTATTCCATTTTTTAATTGCCCAAGATGTTTTGGTAGACACTTGGAAGTTCATAGGTTCAGGTGAAGCTTGAAATAACCTGTATGTAGATTTTCAAATCAAGGAGATGAACCCACTTAGTCCTTAGAACTTTACTCGAGGACGAGCAAAGGACCAAGTGTGGGGGAGCTTGTTGGCGGCGCTTAACTCACATTTCTACCGCCAACATTTAAATAAAATAAAACAAATATGAATGCCAAAACTTAGAATTAGGGTTTACAACTCACATTTTCCATGAGTTTTGGTATATACATGTTTTGTAGACACAAGTATGAAAATTTACCAAAATGCGCAATCAAGAAGGCGTATTCAAGCAAAACATATACAAAAGCCCAATCATACTTCGCAGCGGGGCAGAACACCAGCACAACAGAGGCCCAGGCCTAACTAGGAGCCCACTCGCCGAAGGCGGTGGCCAGGCGAGTAGCCTAGGGTGCGGTTGCACCCCTAGTGGGCCTGCACCGCCCCTAGCTCCACCTGGCCCCACCTTTCTCTAGCGATGAATTCAATGCCCCAGGAGGCGGTTGCATGTGGTGTTTCCTAAAATACCTAAGCAAACCGATCATCTTCAAGCTATAAAAGGAGCCCCCTCCTCACATTCAAATCATACACACTTTGGAGAAGAAGAAGAAGAAGGGCTACACTCATTCCATTGCTTCTAGCTAGACTAGTTAGGGAGTGAGAGAGGGAAAGAGTTAGAGGAACAGCAGAGTAGCGGTGCCCTCTACTTCTTGTACTCAGCGAGCCTTGTACATCGAGTGGATGGAGTGCCAAACTTGTCGGCCCCCTCTACACTTGTACCTCTATGTTCTTCTTACTACATGGAGTAACAAGTTCATGTTCATCTTTTGGTTTTGATCCCTTAAGAAAAGTTATTTTTGTTACTACTTGCGGGTTCATCATCCATCCTCGTGACAGGTGCTCTACTAGAGGACTCCTGATAAAGATGGAAGTTCCAGGCCAACACTAGAGTAGTAGCGGTTAGCCTAGATGTGGTGTCTAAGCTATATGTTACCTTTGTTTGTCTCATTTCCCACAGTTGAGGGGTAGGTGGTAGCTGGTGACAGCCCTGTCTGTCCTTCATAATCCCCCACATTTGGATACGGTGTAGAGCCGTAGGCCGGTATCGCTTGGTAGACCAAGTGTACGCCAGTGTCCAAAGTAAGTCTCTAGTGGCATAGTTATCTCAACTTAGGGTTTTGGACCTTAGAAGAACCTCACTACCCAAGTTACCCTTCACCTTGTTCTCCTAGGTAAACTAGCCAAGAGACTACTTACACCTTCGTTCCTTTGGGAAATTATGATACCCTGAATACTTTCGAGTGAAGTGCTACAACAGTACTTTCGTGTGCTTGCGAACTTTTCTGCTTATGCTAAGAAGCACCAACAAACATTACTAAGGAAGATCAAGAATAGAGCTTGACTCCCTTCGCAACTGGGTTCTACTTGCTCTACAAACGAGGAGTGGACTATAAAGGACTCAATGGGAGTGTCACATCCACGATCTACCACATAACCTAGAGTGTAGAATGCATCTGCAAGTAAACAATATTTAAGCACCACGCTTACATAGTGTTGACCACTTAACTCACTCGAGTACTGAGCTAAGCGCTTTGTGAACATATGCATAAATTCATCATAAATCATAACTATATCAAGCATATAACTAGAGCAAACTAGGAACATAATAAATAGCAATACAGTATTGAAGTAGCACAAAGTCATAAATAAGAAGGATACAATGGATATACCAGCCTCTAGACGATGAATCAGAAATCCTGAGCAATAGCCCAAACTCTACTTGAACCTTGCTAGCTAGCCTATACTAGAAATTGAAGAGTTGGAGCTCTATTCTCTTCTCTCTAGAAACCCTAATTTCTGATCTGATCTTGACTTATGCAATTCTGCCTGAGAGAGGGGGGTAGGGGCGGAATATATAGGCTAGGGTGTCAATTCTAAGCCCTCGAATCAAACCGACTAGAATAAACAGCATAGATGCAATCTAGGAGGCGGTGAAGAACCGACATACGAATGAAGGGCTGACAGGTGGCCCTAGGGGTTGGCCGGCCTGAGGTGGGGCCGACCGGCCTCACCTGGTGGTGCCTCGGCCTCCACATCGGTATGGTGTCTTCTTGAGTCTTCTAGAACCTTCTGGGGTAGTTTTCGCTGTGGATAAGCGTGATTTACTTTGATGATTTGATCCACCTTGATGGTTTTCTGGATAAACCCTGCTGAAAACACAGATTCACCAAAACTCATGAAAATTGTTAGTTTAAAACCCTAAGACTATGTTGGTGATCATTTTCATGTATGATTTCAAGTTATATTGACTGTTTATGATGGATGGTAACTATCATCAACACAGACATTGTCACATCTGGATCCTACTCTCGGTAGTCACAGTTATGGCACCGAGAAAGACACTGGCCTAGAAAACCAAAACCATTAGTTCAGTAAGTGAAGAAGATATGAGCTCAAAGAGTAGAGGGGGACAGAGTCTCGTCCCTAGTTCTCCATGGGAGGTGTCGATGACAATGGAGGAGGACATCAAGAATCTTATGGTTGGGGGGTTCCTGGTGCCAAGGGAGCTTTTGGGTTACTGGTGTGCCCTTGGCCAGGATGTGCCCACCCCTAATTTCATGGAGATTGTAGTCTTCGTCGACTCCTTTCGCCGTGGATTCACGGTGCCCATCCACTGGTTCGTCCAAGATCTCCTCTGATACCATGACACGTAGATACACCACTTGACCCTGAACAGAATCGTGCTTCTGGTGATGTTTATTTCCTATTGTGAGGACTTCATGGGGATCGAGCCCCACTGGGCATTGTTCTATCATTGCTTCGACGTTCTTCCTCAATCTGACCGAAAGGTCACCGGTAGCCTTTGGATCATGGCAGCCCACAAATCTCCTTTCTTTTACATTGATCACCCTTCCAACATCCTGACTTGGGCAAAGAAATGGTTTTATGTTTATGACTGCTCGGCCCAAGCCTTCTCCCACAAGCTCCCACCCCCTCTGTCATTGGCAGAGAAAGAGGAGGTTCCCAAGTCTGAGCAGGACGAAGCAGACGAACTCGAGAGTGACCTACAGGATTATCACAGGAGGAAAGGGGTTACTGGTCAGGTGCCTGGCAGCCTTCTTTTAGAGGTGGATCTAGCCCCTGAGGGAACGTGCGTCCTTGATGTGCGACTCTCCTGACACTATCAGTCCATCGGGGGAGCCCATCGAGCCAATGACTGCGCTTCAGGTGCTGGTTGTTACCAACAAGGTGCTGGGTCCAAACTCCTAGCTCATAGGCAAAGACCATCTGGTGGAGCCCCTAAGCTTAAAGCTGAGAGACAATGAAAACTCAGTAAGGTGTCAGTTGTTTGGTGATCAGTTGATGACCCGTTCTGATTTTCCTCGTGTAACTTGCACTATTTTGTAAGATCGCCAGAAGTACCGCTCTAGGGCCCTTTGGACAAGGTCCAGGAGTGGAGGACCGATGGTGCGGAGACATCGACCAGTAATGGTGAGATATTCGCACTTCAAGAGGAGTTGAGTGAAATTGCCCCTGCTCCCCTCCTAGGCCATGCTGGTCACAGCATGTCAGGTTTGGGCATGCAGACGAGGAGGAGCAGGTCTACGGTAGAGTCTGTAGGCACCAATGAGGGGGTGAAGCACCCAAGATGAAGAAGAAGAGGCAATGCCGAGCGCATGCATTGGTAGTGCCAGGTACGTCGGTTATCCTTGGCCAATTATGGCCTTGGTGTATGTGAATTTGGCTTACCACGAGTTGTCCATAGTGTCGAGGGCTCTGGGGTCGCTTAGGCCCGCTAATGACAAGCCGTCGACTAGGATGGTCTCAGTCTTTGGCAACTTTGGCCTGAAGGTAGAGTATGTCCTCGTCAAGCAAGGTTCAAGAACCTCGTGCAGGCAGTTGAAGAAGCCTGCGCTGCTGGATGTTCCTAGTGATGAGCACATGTAAGTTCAATTCTTTTATCTCGCGATCTTATCGGGTGATGAGTTCCTGATGCGTGCTATTTGGGCATATTTCTCGATCGAAGACCTTGTCAACCGAGAGGTTGCCCAAAGCGATCATGCTAGACAGCGCTAGTGAGACCATAGCTCTAGGAGTTCACCCAAACGAGAGTGAGGATTTGAGTATTTTAGAGGATTTGGGTCGTTCGTACCCTTAATGACTTCACGACTAGTTTTGACACAGGCGTGCCACCTTTAGAGGATGCTTGGGAAGATGTTTCCTTGGTGATCCACATAGGGCTTGCGCATGGTGAACCTACTCAGGTTCCCAGCATGGGTGCCTGAGGGAAAGAACCTATCATTGAGCCTATTCGCTAGCTTGACCCATCGGGGTCATCCCTGGAAGTCATTTTGGAGGATAGCCCTGAAAGGGTGCTGCTGCGAGTTGACTCTCCTCCACAAGTGGATGATGTCTGCCTGGTCCCTCTTGGGTCTCGAGCCGAATGAGCAGTGGGATGGTTGTCGCTGCAAGCTTTTGGCATTGAAGGTGAGAGCTTGTTTGACGATGTCGAGGAGAGGCGTCGTCTCTTCTCTGGCTTCGAAGAATTGGACAGGATGGCAAAGCATGCAGACAGTTTGTCTACTGCACTGCGAGCCCTGACTGACGCCGTGAAGGCCAAGAGCATCTCAGCTGGGGATTCCCTTGGTGCTACCTTGGAGGTATGATCCACGTTGGGTACCCTAGCCCCCGAGCATCGGGTGCCCTTGGTTTATACTCAGGGCCACGCAGTGGACCCGATGGGTCTAGCCCTCGAGTCTTTGGTTGATTCACTCTGAATGAAGCTAAGACTTATGCTGTCTTGTTCTTGTAGTATCTTTAGAAGAATTCTTTCACCTAGTCCACGTTCATCCAGGAGAGGTTCTCTCGACCGGGCGATGAAGCAAAGGCACGGATAGCCGAGGTAGAGAGAGAGGTGGCGGCCCTAAAGCACCATCAGGACGAGACCCGAGGTAGGGTTTCTGCCAAGACCTTTCTCCTTAATATTTGGTGAGGCCTGTAAAACCTTTATTGCTTTTTCAGCTGTTGCCGAGGCTATTGTCGGGCTATCGCGAGAGATGGCCGCTTTCGATGCCTTAGGCTCCGCATACTGGAGGGAGAGGTAGAAGCAGGTGCTTGCTCAAGAAGAGACAGAGAAGCTCCAGAGGCAGATCCAAGGCATGTCTTATTTTCGGCAATGAATCATGTTACGATTGTATGCGGATTTTTGGACTGATACACTTTGTTCGCAGCGGAGTCAGCTAAGGCAAGACGCCTCAAGGACGAACTTGCTGAGTGTAAGTCTGAGTATGCAAACCTAGAGGCCATGGCTACTAAAGTTGATCGGCTACACATAGGGACCATTTCGGCCATGGAGGCGAAGTACATGTCACAGGTGTCATCCCTTGAGGACAAGCTTAGGAGCATAGTCACGACTGGCTGCGCTGCCTACCAGGCAGCCCATGCCTAGCTGAGAGGCCCTGCCTCTTCGTCAGAGGTGGCTTCCCAGCTGAGGGGGATCCCAAGGCGCCTAGAGGAGATTGCCCAGTACAGTTTGTCCAACAGAGTGCACATGGCGTTGGTGACCATCGGGACAATCTACACTGACCTAAACATCGGCTCCATCAGAGGGAAACCTGTTAACACAGATCCCTTGGTGTATAGTCGAATTCATTAATAGGCCATAGAACCTTCTGAGGCCATCATTCGCCATGTTGATCCCTCTGTGATAGTGTAGGGTAGTATGCCTGATTCATCAGAGGGTTCGGGTGGTGCTTGAGGCTGTCTTGTAATGTGCTACACCCAACTTTTTATGCTCTATCTTTCAATGTCTTTAGTTTTTTTATACTGGTTTAAGGTTTGGACCAACTACCTAGGGATTATTCGGCCAAAATGAAACACTTTGATCGAGTCCACGTGAGGTCTTGTTAAGTCACTTATACCATTTCAAGGCCTATGAGACATTGATTGATAGAGAAAAAGTATGAGTGGGCGACAAGTATGGTTATCATTGTAGCCCCCGAGCACATTGATAAGTTAGTATAACATGTGAACGTACTAGACAGGAACACAATAACTGCAAAGGTTAGCCCTCGAGCAAGTCAGAGAGGTTCTTCGTAAGGTACTCAAGAGATCACAATTTATTCATGTAACATATAAATGCTCTTTGCAAGATGTAAATGATAACCGAAATTTAAGCAAAAATAAAGGGGCCCAGTAACTGTGGGTCATTGCTGCCTTCTCAAGATTCGACGATGAGGAGCGCAGGGGCTGGAGCCGGCTATGAAGTCAAGGATGATGGGTCGAGGGTGGTGGTGGGTTGTTGTCCCGGAGTCATTGACAAGAGCTCTTCCTCGACCTTGAGCAGGGGAAGCTTGGAGCTCCCGAGTCTAGGTTTTGGCCTCCGCGTACTCGATGGCGTCCCTCTCGCATTGGTAGGCACTCTGGAAGTTTCCTAACACCGTGATTATGCTGCATGGTCCCGACATCTTCAGCTTGAGGTAGGCGTAGTTCAGGACAGCCATGAACTTTCTGTAGCATGGCCTCCCGAATTTGGTGTTGTAAGGTCCCTAGAAGTCGACAACTTCAAAGGAGAGTGTCTCCTTTCGGTAGTGTACCATGTCACTGAATGTCATAGGGAGATTTATCATGCCCAGGGGCATGACATGCCATCTAGGGATGATGCCGTGGAAGGGGGACTGCGATGCATGCAGCTTCCTTATGTCCATGTTGAGCTTGTCGAAGGCATCCTTGTAAAGGATGTTGATGCCACTGCCTCCGTCCATGAGGATCTCGATGACTGTTGTTACCACCAGAGGGAATTGGCCCACCTCAACCACATGGTCTGAATGACTGGTTCAATCATAAGTAATTGGCCGTTCTGACCAGCATAGGTATAGCGGGGAGGCTGGTGCGGTCACATAGATCCATCTATGAGTTAACTTCTGTAGCCTTAGATCATGGCAGGCTTGAGGGCCACCAAAGATGAGCATGGAGCTTTTGGCAGCTGCATCAGGGCCTTGATCATCATCACGGTCTCCCAAGTACCCTTCTTGATCAGTCCACCTCCCGGCTTCCAAAACGGCATGCTTGTGACAAGCGATGCAGCCTTTGGCAAGGTGGGTCACAACGAAGCTATGATTCTGACATGGGTTGTTCATGATCTTTTTGAACATGTCTTGATAAGCCTGCCTCTTGCGAGGGATTGAGGCTACTCTCAGGATGGTATACTCGAGCCTGATCGGTGGCTAAACCTACTTTTTGAGAGCTATTGAATGTTGGGCAGGGCTACAAGTATCGCGCTCTTATTTCTATGCATTGATCAACAAACGATCATCTTGCCCATTCCCTGGTTGACTGTAGATCGGGTTGGGGGCGATATGCTCTAGGCTCTCCTATTGGTCGGACCCTGGTCCCCGGAAGGCGCTACCGGCGATCATATGGGGCAGGCCCGTGGCATGCCTCAGGAGTCTACCGACTAAACCATGACTTTTGAGTTGTTGGGTGCGTCATTTGTTCAGCCTTAGGAGATGATTGAAGCAACCTAATGGTCCCATACAGACGATTAGCCAAGTTTTGGTCACCCACGGGATGGGTGTGCTCGACTTGAATCTGCTGAGTGCCAGGAGATTGGTTGAGCTGTTGTCGAAGGTGATTGTTCTCCGCTTCGAGATCGTCATCCTGATGAAGGAGGCATAGGCGCACTTCATCACTATTCTTGTATGGGGCGTCTCAGACGGTAGCATCTCTCAACGGCGGAGTGGTGCTTTCGAGCGCGAGCTTCTCGAGTGCTTCCCGAGGTGGCTCGAGGTCTTGTAGATTCATATAACACTTAGGTAGCTCTTTGGATTTCATGCCTTCCTCTTCAAGTAGTCCTTCCCCTAGCTCTGGGTTGTCAAGGAGGAACTGATCATACTCATCGAGATTGAAATCTAGGATAGGCTCGTCGTCCTCTACATGTTCCCAATCTTTCGGCATATCGACGATGTCTTCATCGTTGTTGGTGATCATCCCGACGAACTAGGTGACCAGGTGGTCGAAACGTTTGGGAGAGTGAGAACCACAGATAGAATGATCCTCTGTGCAAGGTTTGGCGGGTTTTGCTAGGGCTTGTTGAAGCTAGCTAGAGTAAGTTGACGTCGTTTTCCTTAACCCGGCCAGAAAGCCAGGAAGGAAGTGATCGGGTGGCAATTGTAGATCCGATCCGGGGGGTCTAGTTTGGATCTGCCCAGAGTCATAGGGTGGCTTCAAGATTGCTCTTTCAACCAAGCTTGGTGAAGATATCGCATCCATAGCAGTTGAGATGAGCGCAGAGTCCAACATTCACAGCTTCCTCCAACCCGGTGAAGAACGCGCAGATCAAGGGAGGCTACTCCTCCTCCATGGGTAGTTTGGGTTCTTGTAGATGCAAGTCCCCAAATTGGTTGGCAATGAAGTTGAGGCTACCAAAGGTGAGCTTCTCACCTGGCTACATCCTTTCTGCGGCATCATTGATGTTGATGATGATTCCCATTTGAAACACGATTTAACCTAAACACAAAAGGCCCCTACCTGGCGCGCCAACTGTTGGATTATTTAGCTCTAGCAATGCTTAGCAACATGATCGCATAGATTGATCCAAATGGTTGCACACGAGATAGAGATTTATACTGGTTTGGGCTCTTGAGAAGTGAGTAAAAGCCGTATGTCCAGTTGCTACTTCTTGAATTCATATGCTCGGTTACTAGGGCTGTTGCTCCTAGCTATGAGGTAGATTGGAATAAGGTGATGGTATCATGGTGGATGTGACGATCATGGAGTCCTTACCCCTCTTTATATAGGCAGAGGGGTAGGGTTACAATGAGGGCGATCGGTGTTGCAGATTGGATTTTGAGTTTGTTACAACAAATCAATTCTATCCTACCATAGCTGTGATGGCAATAGATATCCTTGATATGTCATGATCTCCAAGTTGGTAGTTGTGCCTAGTCCTTGCGGGCTTCCTCCTCGGTCGCCTTCCATTGATGGGCTAGATATATGGTCGGTGAGGGTACCCTAGGCCCATATCTTTTACACATTGCATTCACCTAACCAACATCCTTCAATGCTTCATCTATCTTCTTTGGTTTAATGGATGACACAAATGAGAAATGCTTACAAAATGAAGCCAATCTTGTTCTTGTTTGTACACCTCTAGAAATATATCCAATTATAGTGTCCAATGGATGATCTCTTGCAATATGAGAGGGTTGGAGTATTGGAACATTGCATGCACTTGCTTGATCATTAGGTTGAGATGATGTACTAGCCACTTGTTGATCTTGCACATTGTCATGAGAGCCACTTGTATTTGCTTGATTTGTATCATCTTGCACATTTGAGTTAGAGAGCACTTGCACTTGATCATCTTCATCATCATTCACTTGCCTAGGTTTCAAGTCACCAACATCCATGTTCTTCATGGCATTTGAAAGTTGAATGCCTCTAACATCTTCTAAGTTCTCATTCTTATCTTGGGAATCCTTGGTTTCATCAAATTCAACATCATGAACTTCTTCAACAGTACCACTTGCCAAATTCCAAACTCTATATGCTTTGCTAGTGGTTGAGTATCCAAGCAAGAATCCTTCATCACATTTCTTATCAAACTTGCTCAATCTAGTGCCTTTCTTCAAGATATAGCATTTGCAACTAAAAGCCCAAAAATATACAATGTTGGGCTTTCTACCATTCAACAGCTCATAAGGTGTCTTCTCTTTCAATGGGTGACAATATAAGCAGTTGCTACAATAACAAGTCGTGTTGATAGCTTTGGCCCAAAATGATTGACTCACATTGTACTCATTCAACATAGACCTTGCCATATCAATGAGTGTTCTATTCTTCCTTTGAACAAGGCCATTTGATTGTGGAGTGTACTTGGCCAAGAATTGATGTATAATTCCAAAGTCATCACACAACTCATCAATTCTAGTGTTCTTGAACTTACTACCATTGTCACTTCTTACTCTCTTGATGGTTGTTTCAAACTCATTGTGTATACCCTTGACAAATGATTTGAATGCTGCAAACACATCACTCTTGTCCACTAGAAAGAATGCCCAAGTGTATCTAGTATAGTCATCCACTATCATAAAGCCATATTTGTTTCCACCGATGCTAGTGTATTGTGTTGGTCCAAATATGTCTATGTGCAAGAACTCAAATGCTTTGCTTGTGCTCATTATGCTCTTCTTAGGATGGGTGTTTCCAACTTGTTTGCTGGCTTGACAAGAGCTACAAAGCTTATCCTTCTCAAATACCACATCTTTCAAGCCTCTAACCAAGTCATGCTTAACCAATCTATTCAATTATTTCATTCCAATATGACCAAGCCTTCTATGCCATAACCAACCCATACTAGACTTAGTGAACAAGCATGTTGACAATTGAGTTTCACTAGCATTGAAATCAACCAAGTATAGATTCTCATATCTAAAGCCTTTGAAGATCAAGTTAGAGCCATCTACACTTATGATCTCTACATCATCTACTCCAAATATGCATTTGAATCCAAGATCACACAATTGAGCCACGGATAGCAAATTGAAGTTTAAGCTCTCCACTAGCAACACATTGGAAATACTCATGTCATTGGATATCACAATCTTACCAAGCCCTTTTACCTTGCCTTTGCCATTGTCACCAAATGTGATACTATCATAACCATTGCTATCATTGGTGTTGATTGAGTTGAACATTCTTGCATCACCAGTCATGTGTTGAGTGCACCCACTATCAAGAACCCAATGCCTTCCTCTAGCTTTATAATTGACCTTAGTGGCCTTAGCCATGAAGCAAGTCGATGGAGTGTCGAAGAGAGAAGGCTTCTGATTGATGGTAATGCTTGCAAGAACCTTCTTCTTGGTGGTTTTGTCATCATCACTATCATCATCATCACTTTAGGAAGCATCACTATCCCAAGTGACCACATATGAACCACCCTTCTTCTTCTTCTTGAAGGTCATTGTGTCATTCTTCTCTTTCTTTTCCTTCTTGTCGTTCTTCTTGCCCTTCTTGTCATTATCTTTATTCTCACTATTGTAGGGGCATTGAGCAACAAGATGATCCTTGCTTCCACACTTGAAGCACTTTCTTGATTCTTCCTTGTTCTTGGATGAACATTTCTTCCTTCTTGCACGATAGCCCTTCTTCACCAAGAATTTGCCAAACCTCTTCACAAAGAGAGCCATCTTCTCATCATCTAACTCATCAAAACTTGAGTCTTCATCTTCACTTGACGATTCTTGCTTGGCCTTGCCCTTAGATGATGATGTGGCTTTGAATGCCATACTCTTCTTCTTCTCATCCTTCTTCTCATCTTTCTTCTCCTTTTTTCTTCCTTCTCATCATCATCTCTATATGTATCATTGGTCATCACATCTCCCAATACATGGTTTGGTGTCATGGTGTCTAAACCACTCCTCACTAGAATAGTGACCAATGTGCCAAATCTTGATGGTAAGCATCTCAAGAACTTGTGGGAGAAGTCCTTGTCCTTCACCTCTTCTCCAAGTGCTTTGAGATCATTGACAAGCACTTGAAGTCTATGGAACATCTTTGGCACACTCTCATATTCCTTCATCTTGAAGCTAGCAAACTTCTCCTTGAGGATGTATGCCTTGGCACCCTTCACGGCTTGAGTGCCCTCAAATGACTCCTCCAACTTCTTCCATGCCTTATGAGCCATCTCAATGTTCTTAATTTGCTCAAATGTCCTCTCATCCAATGCATCATGAATGGCACTAAGAGCAATGTCATTGTTTTGGAGTAGCACTTCTTTGGTGGTGGTGGAAGCCTCCTCATTGGCAACCTCAATCTTGGTCTTCACCACCTTTCACACCTTTCTATTGATTGACTTGATGTATGTTGTCATCTTTGCCTTTCAATAAGGATAATTGGAGCCATCAAATTGGGGTGGCTTCTTGGTGTTGTTGATTTAAGCCATTTTGACACCGAAGGTTGTTAAGCCTCAAATCAAGGTGACCACGGCTCCGATACCACTTGAAAGGTCCTAATGGCTAGAGGGGGTGCATAGCCTATAAAAATCTCCACAACAACACTTAAGCCAAGTGGTTAGTCAATTAAATGACGAAGCGAGTGTTGCGCTAGCCTACTAAAAATGCAAGCCTCCTATCCACAATTCTAGTTGCTATTATCTCTATTTCACGCACAAGAGGCTATGTCACTACCACTAAGTTAGTGAGCTCTCAAAGACTAACTAAAGAGCCTCCCTAGCCCCTAGATGAGACACAAGCTAGCTCTCAAAACTAATTACACTAAACAGCTTAGCTACACTAGGAATGTAAATACAAGAGTGAGGTAGTGAAGATATACCGACGTGGCAAGCGACAATCACAATATATCAATGAATCCCAATAAAATCCTCAGAGACAAGATGACACAATCATTTTTACCGAGGTTCACTTGCTTGCTGGCAAGCTAGTCCCTGTTGTGGTGATTCACTCACTTGGAGGTTCATGCGCTAATAGGCATCACACGCCTAACCCGCAATTGGGTGCCGCACAACCAACACAAGATGAGGATCACATAAGCCACGAGCAATCCACTAGAGTACCTTTTGGCTCTCCACTAGGGAAAGGTCAAGAACCCCTCACAATCACCACAATCGGAGCCGAAGACAATCACCTTCCTCCGCTCGAGGATCCTCGCTGCACCAAGCCATCTAGGTGGCGGCAACCATCAAGAGAAACAAGTGAGTCCCATAGCGAAACATGATCACCAAGTGGCTCTACATGCAATCACTCAAGCAATGCACTTGGGTTCACTCCCAATCTCACAAAGATGATGAATCAATGATGGAGATGAGTGGGAGGGCTTTGGCTAAGCTCACAAGGTTGTAATGTCAATGCAAATGGCCAAGAGAGTGAGCAAGAGCCGACCAACCACCTTTTATAGAGCCAACAACGAAATAGAGCTATTGGGCTCAAGGGGCAGCCCACCTCGGGGTGACCGAACACACTGGTCGCGCTGATTGGACGTACCAACCCTAGCGTCTGATCGCTGCTAGCCATCCATATGTCCTTGCGATTCAACCTTGGCTGCATTATCCCAACGGTCACTAGCCTTCCCCGCGTGGTTAAGTAATGACCGGACGCGCCAGTAACAAGACCGAACGCACTGGTCAGCGTCAGATCCCATGCGTGCGTGCCAAGGCCATGCCTTGACCGGACGCGCTGCTCCCCGTGGCTTCCCGACGTCAGGTCATTTCCAGTAAGCATCCATAGAGCAAAATCCATGACCGGACGCGTCCGTTCATAGGTGACCGAACGTAGCCCCGAGTCTGGTCCTCTCTAGCTCATGAGGATGCACACGTCAGCGTACATCACCACCTGATCGGACGTAGGCCCTACGTGTCCGGTCACTTTTACTATTCATCATCCGGTCGACAAACCAACGTGTCTCACTGCCCTGATGACTGGACGCACCCACACCGATTCCAGTCACTACGTGACCAGCGTCCGGTCAGTGCAAATCAGCACCTCCACTTCTCCAACTTCACCACCCTTGATCAAATGTGCTAACCACCAAGTGTTTCACCTTATGCACGTGTGTTAGCATGTTTTCACAAACATTTTCAAGGGTGTTAGCACTCACTAGAATCTAAATACATATGCAATGAGTAAGAATATCTAGTGGCACTTTGATAACCGCATTTCGATATGAGTTTCATCCCTCTTAATAGAACGGCTATCTATCCTAAATGTGATCACACCCACTAGGTGTCTTGATCACCAAAACACAAAAGCTCCTATGGATATCACCTTTGCCTTGAGCTTTTTGTTTTTCTCTTTCTTCTTTTCTAAGTCCAAGCACTTGATCATCACCATGGCCATCACCATCATCATGATCTTCACATTTGCTCCATCACTTGGAATATGCTACCCTATCTCATGATCCCTTAGAGTAAGAGGGTTATCACCTAGGGTTTCATCAATTCACCAAAACCAAACTAGAGCTTTCACATGCTCAGACTAATGGACAAACTGAAAGAGTTAATCAATGTCTCGAGGCTTATCTTAGGTGTTCTGTACATGCATGTCCAACACAATGGAAACAATGGTTGGCTTTAGTTGAATTCTATACCACACCAGTTATCACACATCTCTGAATACTACCACTTTGAAGTTCTCTATATCTAGAAACCTCGACACTTAGGCATTGATGTGGTAGACTCATGTTCAGTACCAGATATCCAAGTTTGGTTAAAGGAAAGAAGCCTTATGGTGCAACATTTGCAACAATAGTTAATCAGAGCACAATAGCCCCACAAGATTCAAGCATATAAACATCGCACTAAATGCTCCTTTGAAGTTGGGCCAATCACAAGCTTTCTTTCTGAGACCTGCAGACTCAGTATATCTCAAGCAGCAACTTTATGTTCAGACTTCCATTGCTACCAGGGCCAATCACAAGCTTTCTTTCTAAGATTTAGCCGGCGAAGGAAAATTGTAGGAAACGAGGGGCTCAAAAAGGCCCCTGCATCGCTCTCCTAGGTGACTTGGGTGATGCTCCTCCTCTCCCGCCATTGGGCTAGCCTCTCCGCCCTCTTGCTCTCGCTGTCGCCAGAGCAGGCTACCGGAAGCATATGCAGCCACAAGGATGGCGGAGATGGGGCCATCTCTCCTTCTCCTCTCCTGTCCTCATCTCTCTCTCTTTGCTGGTGATGACCTTGGCACGGTGGCCAACGGTGGCTTCCTCCTGGCGCTCTTGGGGCGGCCTTCATCGGATTCGGTGGCCCTGTGGCTGGATCTGACGACCCTAGCCATGGATCCAGGGGCACAGGCATGGCTTCCACATCTGCGGGGGGCAACGATAGTGGCCATGGTGGATGCCGGTGGTGGCCAGCTCACGCAGGATCCATGTCCCCTATCCCCGGATCTGGCGCGTGGCGGCCGAACGGGCTCGGCAGCCAACGGGCAGGCTAGCAATGCTTCTCGACGAATGGAGCCAGCCAGCTGAGCGGCCTCGACATGCGCCTCGGCTGTGCATGCCACCGTCATTGGCTGTGGCGAGCGCCAGTTCAGGGCACATCTGAGCCCTTAGTGGCGACTTCCAACTAGTGGGCCTCGACATCCTAGGGGCCACAAGTAGAGGCCATCTTTGCATCCCTATGGAACCTCCCCACCACGGGTGTTGGCTACTGGTGGTCATTGTTCTTTGGCAGCAGGACCACCGGCGCGCGTATCCCAGCCACTGCGCTACTATGGTGACAAAATGACGACGCGGTAGGCGGCCAGCACCGCAATGGGTGGCACCAGGAGCATGTCGCGTTTGGGCGCGGTCACGACACCGGCGATGGACGCTGCTATCATGGCTGGGGCTGTGGGTGTGTGGGCAGCATCTTCTGGGATGGAATCCTTCTTGAGTGCTCTTAAAATGATGATGGCATCTGTGGATGTTAGTCCCCTCACTGAAGGCGTCACTAAAGCGCTCAAGCTACCACGCCCTACTCCAAAAGCTCGGCTCTGGCGCTTAACTCGACTTTGACTCGTAAATGTCTGCAGGGTCTGGGTAAAGCCCTTACGAGCCTAGTGCTTTAGTTTGTAAGGAAAATGGACCCTAGGCCCATTTACTTTGGATTTTGGTGTTTGATGACCAACACAACCAAATTGGACTAATGAATTTTCAAGTGATTGTTTTGTAGTCCAATAGGGTGAAAGACGTGACTTGGACAAAGGCGACGTGATGATCCGATGATCAATACCATAAGCAAGACCCTAGAAGCACAAGAGAAAACCCAAGATATCAAGCATAGTCCAAGTACGAAGATAGGAACCAAGCCGGATGCAAGATCGTGAAGAAATAAGCTCACAGTGGTGACCGGACCTAGCACCAGATGTAGCTCTTACAACGACCGGACGCTCCAATCAAGAGGCTCGGCAGCAGCAGGCATCAGCAGCAGTGACCGGACGCTGAGGACTAAAAGTGATCGGACGCACCGATAGCACTATTCATCATCCCGGCAATAGACTCAGCACTGACCGGACGCTGGCGGCAAATCGACCAGACACAGGAACTGCAGCGTCCGATCAAGTACAGAGAGGTTCCAGAGCGACGAAATTGCAACCAGATGCATCCGGTGGCATGTTACCAGATGCCATCAGCGTCCGATCAGTTGATCATGGTTCTAACGCTCGAGACGACCGGACATGTCTGGTCAGGACGAAAGCAGCGTCCGGTCAGTAGCAGAAAAGTGGGATTTCATCCCCAACGGCTACTTTCTCAGTGGGGCTTATAAATAGACCCCCCAACCAGCTATTTGAGCGGGGTGGAGCTGAGGAAACACATCAAGGGTGTTGATACACCATTTTAGTGATCTCCACTTGCATAGTACTTAGTGATTCATTAGGTGTTTAGCGTAGGTGCTTTGCGAAGTGCTTAGGTTGATTAGACCACAGCTTATGCGCTTGCTGTAGGTTTAGGCCTAGTGTTTAGTGAGGTTTGTATAACTCTTACCATTCGGTGCTTGCGCGCACCATTGTTGTACATCGGAGGGGCTTGTAGTCTTGTGAGATCACACCAACCGCGTTTGTGGTGTGGCCACCACCGTGTACCGAAGGGGACAAGGCCCGCGGCAGTTCGGCTGAAAGCTTGATAGTGAAGACGGCTAGGAGCGGTCTAGGAGAGGCACACTAGAGACCCACTTGCGCATGAGGAAGGCTCAGGGCTATCCACAGAGTTACCCGACCGGGAGCTTGGCCCTTGCAAGGGATTCCTTGGGAGGGGCTCCAATGAGGACTAGGGGGAAGCTTGTGCGCTTCTCGATACCTTGGTAAAAATATCGAAGACATTGACGGGAGTTTGCATATCTCTATCTTACTCTTTAGCTTCCGCATTTACATTGTTTGCATAACTCCTTTTTGCGGTAGAGATAGCAACACACTAGCAAAACTATAGTTACACATTTAGATAGTTTGTCTTTTGCATAGGTTTTGCTAAGGTTAGAAAAAGAGACCATAGTGTAGAGTGTTTTGAGTTAGAGTTTTAAGTTGCCTAATTCACCCCCTTTCTTAGGCGTCACAGTCCCCTACAATTGGTATCAGAGCCGGTTGGCTCAATTTGGACCTTTGGTTTCACCGCCGTTGAGCCGATACTATTTAGAGTGGTTGGGATGGATACCTCTAGGCCTCTGCACTTTGACGGCACTAACTTCCCCTACTATAAAGCTAGAATGGCTTGTCACCTTAAGGTGGTAGATTTGGGTGTTTGGAGAGTCACTCATGATGGGATGAAACCCATTAAGAATCCCGATAAACCCATAAAGAGTAAAGAAAAAGAAATTCAATTTAATGCTAGAGCTAAGAATTGCTTGTTTGAATCTTTTAGCATGGATGTGTTTAACCAAGTGTTCACTTTAAATATGGCACATGAAATTTGGTTAAAACTCCAAGAGCTCCATGACGGCACAACTAATGTCCATGAGCAAAAACATTGTCTAGCTAAACAAAATCATGATTCCTTTAAAATGAATGATGATGAGCATATTCATGATATGTATTCTCGTTTGAATCTAATCATCAATGAGCTCCATTCAATAGGATTAACAAAGCTAGATGATGCGAACATCGTGAGGAAGATCATCTCCGTGCTACCATAAAAGAAATATGCAAGCATCATCACCATCCTTCACAACATGGAGGACTTGAGCACCATGACCCCGGCCATAGTCATTGGCAAGATGGTGGCATTTGAAATATCACGCTATATGGGTCAAGAAGAAGCCTCTTCATCAAGCAAAGGCAAAGCTCTCACATGTAGTGAGAAAAAGAAGATGAAGGGCAAGCAAGTTGAGACAAGCTCAAGATCAAGCTCCTCAAGTGAAGATGAAGAAGAAGATGAGCATGATGATGATGATGAAGGTTCAAGTGATGATGATCAATCTTCCTCCACCTCCGACCTTGATGAAGAATCAATCAAACTTATCAACAAGGTGGAGAAGATGATCCAAAGGCTCAATGTCAAGGGTGTGCCCATCCAAATTCAAGATTTCATCTTCACCAATCAAAGAAATTAGCAAAGAAAGAAAGGATGCTATGGATGTGGCGAGTTGGGGCACTTTGTGGAAGTTTGTCCAAACAAGCCCACACCCAAGACAAAGAAGAAGGCGTGCAAGGACAAAGCCCTCACATTAATAAGGTCATGGGATGATTCTTCAAGTGAAGAAGAAGATCATCACAAGAGGCGAGGGCACAAGCACTCATCATCAAGCACCTCACGTGTGTGCCTTATGGCACGAGGTAACAAAAAGTCTATCAATAGTGATAGTGATGATGAGCTACCTTCTTATGATGAAATTGTACAAGAAAATCTTAACTTTGCTAAAGTTTGCACTAGTCAACAAAAGAAGCTTGAAAAATTAAAAGAAAAAGTAGATAGCTCTCAACAAGCTTATGCTACTTTACTTAAACAATATGAAACTTTTGCCAATCTTAATATGGAGCTATCAACTAAAATTGAGCAACTTGAGACTAGTGCAAACACAAATAATTGTACAATCAATGATGAGCAACTTGTAAAGAAAAATGAAAAATTAAAGGAAAAAAGTTAGCTAGCTCACAAGATGCTTATAAAAGTTTGCTAGCTAAAATTGAAACTATGTGCAAACATTGTGATGAGCTAACTAATAAAGTTGCTAATCTTGAAGCCGTCGGTTCTACCCCCACTGAGGCACCTAAAAAGAAAGGTTCAATTTTTGACATGCCTAAAAAGGATGCCTCTACTTCTTGTAATGATTTATATTTAGACTCACCCTTGTGCAACCAAGTTTGTGTTGAGAAAATTGTTGTTGATACATGCACACAAGAGGTTGCAATGGAGAATGAGCAACTCAAGCAAGAAGTGGCTCGCCTCACCAAGGACTTGACTCAAGTGAAAGGCAAGACGAAGCAAGCCCAACTTCATCAAGATAACACCGTCAAGGGAGTGAAGAAGCTTGATGAAGGACAAACCGTGGTTTACTACATATGCCACAAGGAAGGCCACAAGTCCTATGAGTGCAAGGTGAAGAATGGGGGAGGAGCAAAGAAGAAAGAGAAAAAGCAAACAAGCAAGCTCTCCAACACCTACACCAACAAGGCGGACAAGAAGGCCTCCACGCCTTATCTCTTGAAGAAGAAGAAAAATGACAAGGTGGTGGCCATCAAGGTGAACAAAAAAGCCAACAATGGGGTCAAATGCTTTTGGGTGCCAAAAGAGATCATTTCAAATATGAAGAGCACCAAAAAGGTTTGGATCCTAAAAGGGAAGTGAAAAGTCCGATGGACTTTCGGGGAATTTGGACACTTGGCAAAGTATGGGTGCATTTCATGGGGTGCATCATTATGGACAAAGTCATTGCCAAGTGGGTTAGTGAATACTATGGACCCAAATTCCCCTTCCCATGCAAGGTAACTAGATTTAGTTTCTTACAATTGGTATCTTTTAGCATCTAGTTCCTTTTCATGCATAGGTTTGCATTTGCATGCTTATATCTTTTGCCATGCATACACTAGGTATATCTTATGGTAGGCTTGCTCGGTTTCATTCTTAACCCTTGGAGCAAACCTACATGGTTTCAATTGTTTAGGAGCATGGCACATAGCTTGTTTTACAATTGTTCGTCTAATATCTGCCAAAGTCCAAATTGCAGATAATTTCTCCCGAATATCACCTTTGAAAATGATTCTCACATTCATGTGATGTCATCTTTCAAATGGTATGGTTGATTCTAAAATCAATGTGCATGACTCCTACAAGTATTCCATACTTGTGTGCACAAATTTAGGGTGAGGTTACTCTACAAGTTGGATGCTTTGAGACTAACACCTTTTCAAGCTTATCATGTGTGTAGTAGTCTCATTGCAAGGAAAATGGAGTCCCCGGAGTTAAGCATCATACTTCAAATATCCACCACCTATTGCAAGTGGTAGAAATCTAATTGGTTTCCACATGTGGTATTTCTAAACTGATATCATCATGCTGATTTCACTTTGGTATTTATATGCTTTCTCCATGCATTATATAGATTAAACTCCCTTAAGCATTAATTTGCCAATTATGCATAAATTACATTCTCCATCATATGTATGCATATATTTAGGGGGAGCTTAGTCTTTGCAATGTGAGAGTCAAATTTTGCGACCTATTCCACTCCACATACAAAGGATCACAAAGTTTGACCCTCCCTTGTGCTACTAATGTCTTCATTTTCGGTGTTTGATTCCAAAGGGGGAGAATTTAGAGGACCAAAAGCAAGCATTAATTTGCAGGACCAAAAGCAAGATCATAATAATTTAGAAGTAGTAATGGTCCGAGAAAGGGAAGATAGTGAATTATGGATTAGTCTATATAATGGGGAGAATTTGTAGGACCAAAAAGCAAGGCTTAAATCCATAATGCCACATGGGGACATTTGCAATGGCAAGATAAGTTTTCAAAGATGTTTACATGTGGTACCTTTTAGCTTTACAATTGGTATCTTCAAAATGGTACCTTTTAGTCTTACAAGTGGTATCTTTTTAGTATCATATAACCTTGCCCTTTGCATTGCATCCTAGTAAGTAAATAGTTTTTAAAATTCCAAAAATTTTATTATTTGCTTGTTTCGGTCGTGTTGTCATCAATCACCAAAAAGGGGGAGATTATAAGGAAAATGGACCCTAGGCCCATTTACTTTTGATTTTGGTGTTTGATGACCAACATAACCAAATTGGACTAATGAATTTACAAGTGATTGTTTTGTAGTCCAATAGGGTGCAAGACGTGACTTGGATGATGGCGACGTGATGATCCGATGATCAACACCATAAGCAAGACCCTAGAAGCACAAGAGAAGACTCGAGATATCACTACTAAATTTTGACCCTGTTGCACCGGTCAATTTTTGATGTTATAGGTCTAAAATAGATGCAATAGTTCAGTTTCGCATCAATTTCTCGTTTGATGCCAGCCGATGCAAGTGGTCTTGATGCAATAGCCTTTCGCATCGGTTACTTGTGGTTGATGCGAGAAGCATCTATTGCATCGTCCATCCGTTGTCTCTTGCATCAAAATTGAGAGATGCAATAGCTTATTGCATCCAAATCATGTTGATGCAATACATCTATTGCAACGGCTATCGTTCGATGCAATATACTATATTGCATCCATATTAGGTTCGATGCTATATAATCTATTGCATCACCATTTTGATTCGATGCAAGAGGTTCTATTGCATCATCATTTTGGTTCGATGCAATAGGAACTATTGCATCGACGTTATGTTCGATGCAATTCGAACTATTGCATAGACATGAGGTTAGATGCAATACAAACTATCACATCGACATGAGCTTGGATGCAATACAAACTATTGCATCGACATGAGATTTGAAGGGCAACCAATTATTGCATCAAATTCATTGCACAGAAATTCATAAAATTACAAAATTTAATGGCACAAAAAGGCAATCATATTAATAACTTGGATCATAAGCATTCAATAGTTTGTACAATGTAAGGAAGTCAAATGCCTTCCTATTTCCAAATAGGTAATTGCAAAGTTGAACTGCATTACAAACCACTAACTTATGCTACAAATAGGCAATCATAAACAAAAATACATGTCTCTTAGCACAGATCAACATGACATCTTTCTCGTTGCACAATATTTGATTCATTTCAGCTTGCCAAGACTCAAGGTTGATCTTCCTAAAAAAGTCAAAATGACATGCATTAGTAATATATATAGTTGATCACACAGTTGGAATCAAACATAGACAATACATGATAGACAACAATATTTTTGGGTTTAACAAATAGAATGGATACTGAAGTCGAACTATAAACACATAAGGCATGAACTCCTGATTGCTCATGTTAAGTGAACAAACATACATGTATAAGTGAACAAAGTTCATGTTAATAATCTGGACAACAACTTAAAATGACACCTGATTGCTCATACCTTTCCTCCTTTCTTTCTGCATTGTAGCTTTTTATTTGCAGCAGTATTCCTCAGTGTTTGTGATGTAATAAATGTCACTGTCTCATTACTATTTTTATCATTTGGGAAAAGTGATTTGTTGGCGCTGCGAGTGAGGCGACTAGGTTGGATACTCTTCTGTTTGCTCAACAATACACTGTCTGGTACAGTCTGTAAAAACCAGAAAATTTGAAGGAGCAATCACCACTTAGCAATTCTAAGAATCTGTTCAACTGCAGGTGATAATTTTGAAGTATATTACCTGTTGCACATGTTTTGATCCTTGGATGGGAGTCGGAACAATAGCAGGTTCATTATGTGTGGGCAGGGCAGATTCTGTACCAGCCTTCATATTTTAAAAAAAGATTCACACATTATGTCAGATTAAATATAGGTATCCATTACATCGCAGTTTACATTTATCAAAAAATATACCTGTGCTAAATCTGCACCTTCATTTCCACTAACCATATTTTCTGCAGGCTGAGGGGCTGTTGTGGTTGGTGCAGCATTCTTGCATTGGAGTTATAAGGAGAAACATTAGCAATCAAGCTTTACTAAAATCAATGATGTTGGTAACAATTAAGAAGTAGTATTATTACCAAAGGCAGTGCTTGATTGTGTTGTTTGATTAGTGAAAAAACTCTTGCCTTAGTTCTTCTCTAATCTTGCTACTTGTACTCTCCAGTTGATGTTGCAGCTGCTGAATTTTTTCCTTGTCACTCTCCCTCCCAGCGGCTTGAACGGTAAGCTTTTCTTTTAACTTCTCTACCTCAGCTTGCATCTCACTATTCTTCTGTTGGGCTGCTGCTGCTAATGCAGATGCATGAGCTTGCTCTTCAATTCGTTCATTCATAAGTTGGCTTCGGGTCGGATACTTTGCCAAGTATCCATGTCCAGGACCTTTCCTGCTCCTGCATCCAGTGGTTTCCTTGTAGGTTTCATGAAGAATGTGCCTTTCTTGTTCTTTTGAAATCACAGAAGCTTCCAACTCAATTCTCTCTGCAATTTTGGAGAAAGCGCTTTCCTAAATTTAAGAACACAATTAGTGTTTTCAACTTTAGCAAGTAGCAATAGCAGTTCCAATTCAAGTATAATAAGAATTAGGTAAAATGGATACTTTAGAAATCAAACTGTATCAGTTAGATTCATGTACTGATTACTTCCTCAAAAAATCCAAGTCCATGTTAATCATACAAATATGATTCCTACCAAAGCATGTTGAGAGGTAAAAAGCAATGGACAGTTGAACTCTAGCATTTCAGAGATATGTATGACATTAGAGATAAATGAATAAAATATGTTATGAGAACATACATCACTAGACACTCCTTTACCGAGTAGCCCAGCTCTATTCAAATCACTTTAAAGAATATAATTAACTACATAAAGCATCTAACATAAGCAACTTGCTTTCCAGCAAGTTCCCAGAAATCTGGGCATGCAACAGCTATACAGAAAATAAATCATATATGGAGATATACAAGTCCAAATAACTTGCAAAAGGACATTCTAGAAAGCTTATAAAATTCTCGAGATTTCATCTTCATACATCAAAGCATGATTCAGAACTTAAGTACTTCGAAATAGCAGAATTACAGAAACTACTCTGCTGAAACAGAAAGCACCCAAAAACTGGGAGGTAACTTCAAACAGCTGTAACTTTCAAACCACTAGGCCAAATGACCTCAAATTTGAACAGAAGCTATATATGACAATTATCTTTGACTTTGGTATTCACAAGTTTCCCAGGAAACCAACTTATCAAGGTGAACTTCTCTAAGTCCCCAGATCTGTCCAGATGGGACCAACATCTCACTTAAAGAATTAACGATGTTCCAAACTTACATTTGGACCATACCAACCATATCATGGCAACATACATAACTCATGGACACCAGAAAATATGATGGCCATCATAAAATAAAATTATTTGATGCTTTTCTAAATTTAAATAGATACAAGGATGAATAAAAGACCATATACAAGACTTGCATAGAAAATTCTATAAAAATTACAGCAGCTACCCTATGCTATCAGGAGACCACAGAAAAAGTTTGGAAGCATTTGGCTCATCCAAACTTGCTATACCAAAAAGAACAGGTGGCACAGCTGAAAATAGCATAAATAAGAAACTAAAGATAGGATTGCCAAACCCAGCACAAGGACAAGGAGATGATGACCTTTTATCACCCAATCAGGGCATGTACAACCATCAATATAATAATTATGTTATATATAATTGCAACATCACTAAGTACTAATGAACAAAGTAGCACTTACATATATTTCCTTAGCGACATCGGAAGACCATCGGCCCTCCTTGGTGCGTGTACTCCTCAAAATGTCAAACCATCGGCTCTTCACCGGTCTCCAGGTTTCTCTAAGATGTGAAAATTGAACATTGTTACTGTTTAGGTACAAAATAAAAGAAGAAGATTATGTTCCATATCATTACCTGCTCATAACTAACTTGTGAAAAAGGTTTTGATCCTGTAAGATGTATTGTCTGTTGATGCTGCGAATTGCTAGAGTTTGTGGTGCTTATTCGCTAATATAAACATAGATATGTTAGTTGCACTACAAAAATACAGACAACAAACACATATATGTCAGAGGCTTGGAACCTGGAATTTGTCACTTCCAAAATAAACACCTGGTGTAACAGAACCGACCAAATCATAAGAACGTAAGTACAAAAACAATCACCGAAGCGATCAAATTCCTATACTTAAGGTCCCATAATCCCGGTAGTCCAGAAATCACGAAGGATTTCAACCAACTCTCGACATACAAACCAAGATCGTAATGATTCAACACAACACATCATTCGTTACAACATTTCACAAGTAGCATTCGGATTACATCCATCAGAGTTCAAATAAAATATTACAAACCAAGTTTGAGTGTGCGGAAGCAACATAGTTTAGTACATAACTTCATAGTTTCAAATACATTGCCAGGATTAGAGTCATGTCCCACAAAAGCATTATCAGGTACGAGAACTAGTAGAGACCGCGCCCAATGGTCTAGTCTTCATCCCCAAAGTAGGAGAAGGCGTTACTTGCGACAACCAAAGAAGCGGTCATCTGCAGCAATGTGGGAAATAAACCCTGAGTACGAGAAGGTACTCAGCTAGACTTACCCGACAAAAATCAGAAATAAAAGACACCAAGGATCATGCAAGGCTTTTCGGTGGGCTAGCTTGACACAGGTTGCATAAAAGAGCTTATGATTATAGTAACCAATTTAAACTTAGCATTAAACTTATCATTAGTTACCTGTCCACTAGATTAGCTTTTTGCATACTAGAGCACTCACTTATTAGGAGCAAACAATAGTAACCATAGCAGGGTATAATAAATTTGTCATCATCATATCATCATTTCCGAACCATTAAGTTATTCGGTGAATCTACATTGGAGATAAGCCCGTCAAGTTCTCACTAACAAGGAGAGGCGGCGATTGAATCGAATTACAACTCAGGTGAGGGGTATTCCTAACTCTCACCTGGCATACTTTGCAAGGGTAGCCGTGGGTCACCTTTGGAACATCTCAGAACCAAATTCGTGGGTTCGATCGGCGCCAAAGACTCTCGGGGATTACCCTTCCGCCAGACGATCGGGACTTTTAAATCACCGCCCTTGGACTCACGCCACGGCTCTCTTCCGAGGCGCACTTTATACTTATCGACTCGGCCCGAGGTGAGCTACTCGGCTTCACGGTCGGTCATCGGACACTGGCCAACTAAGAGAGAGGCATGCGTTCAACATGAACAGGAAAGGCTCCAAGAATCGGTCCTTAAGCGACTGACGGAGTCACTGCAAAGCGGCAAGCCTCCGTCCGGTCTTCATTTCAATTTAAGACTGGTTCTTTTTCACGATAGCAAATATAGCCAACCGTGCCACATGTATCTTCCTATATCTCGCAGTGTGAAATCACCCGACTTCTAGCGTTTAAGCGGTGGCTAAGCACTACTCGAGCCTGAGCTACATAGGATTGTGGTAACAATATCCGGACAAGGATTGGGTAACCAATGCAGCAATGGTTTGCATCCAACACCTAAACTTAATGCAACAAATATATATAGATATATAATAATAATAATGTAAGCGCATTTCAGAAATTAGGAGGCTTAATATGCTCCGGCTTGCCTTTCACAAAGTTGCAAGGACGGTGGTCAGGGGCACTCAACGGCGACCTCGTCTCGCACTTCTCTGAAGGTCTGCTCCTCCCGAATCTCCGATGTCATTCTGCCGCCGCTTTCGCTTTCAGTTCCTCAATTCCAGCAGGTTACTCCTTCCGTACACCTATTGCATGCCGATGCAAAAGATAAATATCATGGATGCATAAGGAATGACATGATGCTCATGATGAATGAATCACAAAGTGAGTGTTTACGAAAGCATCTTTGGACACTCGTTTACCGAAAGTAATTAGCTCTATTCAAATCACTTTAAGCATGTATCGAACTTAACTTAAAGAACAAGAGCAACTTACCTAACTTGCATAACCTAAGATAAAGATGCTCATCTTCAGTTAAAGGCCTAACACCTAGGAACAGTACCACAAACTTAGAAATAGTAAAGACATACTTAAAATAATGATTTAAAGCTTCATATGCAAACAAGTAGTTACTTAATTCAATCATAACCAGAGTTCTATAAATCCAAATGACTTGCAAGAGGACATTCTGGAAAGCTTATGAAATTCTCTACAATTCATTTGTAAACATCAAAGCATGATTCTTAAGTTAACCCAATTAAATTCCAGTAGACCTAGAATCTGTCCCGCAATGGCAGGGTTGCTAACTTAATTATTTAATGATGATGCAAAAGCATAATTTGATCAATCCAAGTTTACCAACTTGTTTTTCATACCTAAGAAACATTAGAAAGTATAGTGCCAACTTCTTAATAATTTATTTAATATCCTTTTCCAATTTATTTAGTTAATTAGGTGATTTAAGCAATATATAGTAAAACTATTCATAAAAATCTACAAAAATTACAGTAGCTATCTCATGCTGCAAATAGACTACCATAAAAATTTCAAAGCCATTGGGCAAACATAACTTGTTGTATCCAAAATAATAGGTGGCATGTCTAATTTTAGCATAATTAGGAAACCTTATTAAAAAGTGTCAAGCAACAGATTTCCCATTTTTCCTAGCATCTTTCTAGCATAAAAATAGCACCCATCAAATTTCACCTTCACTGGATCTATAGAAAAATTATGAAAATTCACACAAGATCCACCCATTAATAAAAGGAAATTCTATAACTTAAAAACTACACATTCACTAGCTCTGAAATTTTAACCAGAGCTTCTAATAAGCAATCATAGACTGCCCACAAAATTTCATAATTTTTGGACCACAGAAACTTAAGATAAAATTCAAACAAGTTTGCATGTATCCAAAAACACATTTCAAAGTCCTATTTAATTCATCCAGAATTTCTAAAACATGTGCTCATATAATATTTTTGTTAAATACTAGACATGACCAGGAACTCAACAAAATTAGAACCATAGCATTTGGATCTATATACTAGGCAATACAAATTTTTGAATACCAATACAAAGCTGTGAAATAACAAAGCAACAAATAAGAATCAAAACGCAGCCACAGTTGTTGGACCGGCCCGACGGAACAGCGGCCCACGAGCACACCGGCGTGGCCCAAGACGCGGCGCCAGCGGCCCAAACACACGGCGTGGCCCAGGCTGGCTCCCGCCTCAGCCTTGGCGGCTGACAGCCGGGTCCCGCGTGACAGCGAGACAGGCAGGGGAGGAGAAAGAGACGGCGGCGTAGATCGTCACCGGCGACATCTCCGGCGAACTCGATGGCACCGACGTGTTCCCCACACCCCTGCGCACCCAGCTAAACCCTAATTTCATACTCTACCGACTCTTAGCACAGACGCCGGCGTGAATGGCGGACGACGGCGCGGTCAAGCGAGGCTCCGGCGAGATGACGACGTCGCGACTCGAATTGGTGACCCTACGAGCATCAGTGGCACACGCAGCAGCTAACGCAAGGGAGGAATGGGATGGCAAGGGGCTCGAGCAGCATGGCCACGTGCGAGCTCGGTCGGCGGCGGTCATGGCGACCCAGTGGAGCCGCGCTCACGGTGAGAGCTACCTGAGGTGAAAATGGAGTGGCGGTGGGGTCACGGACGTGGAGGAGCTCACGGTGGTGCTGCGTCAGGGATGAATCGGGCAAGGGCGCTCGGTTTCGGTGGATTTGGCTCGGCGCTGTTTCGGCGTTCCGGTCGCCGTGCGCGCGGAGGTAGGAGGGGGAAAGCCAAAATGGAACGGCGACTCGGCGGGCAGGCACAGGGGCTTTAAGACGCGGCTGTCCACGCCAGGGCGTCCACGACACGTGGCCAGCGCGAGCAGGAGTCCGGCGACGAGTGGCGGACAGCGGCATCTATTTTTTGAACCGGTCGGCCATGACGGTCACTGACCGATTTCTGAAAACAACGATTCAGTGATTAGCGAAGGTGACTGACAGCACGTATTCGACGCGTTGGATCTCTTAAACCATGGCGATCCAGGTTAAGTTGTAGTTAACAAAGTTGGAGACCTACGTGAGTACTACAAGTTTGCTAATTGGAGCTCGAGCTAGTTTGGCTTGGTTAGTGAGATACAGTGCTCCAAACATCAGCTCATGAAACTGAAATCTGCTTTGTGACTTAGAAAATTTTCAATTGTTGAATCCACCATCAATACTGACTTGTGGGTCCCTTTTGAACATGTTCTAGCCATTTTCATGAGTTGGTCATAAAACAACTTTTGTTCCTTGATAAATTTGCTACAACTTTTGTAAAGAGTGCACAGCCATGCAAGGTTTCTAAGTTGGACTTTTGAATCAGTCAAACAATGACACTCCATGGGTCAATTCAAGTCAAACTTGCACTTGAGGACATTTTGGTCATTTTGATCTACATGAACAATGTTCCAACAAGTAGCCTAAGTATAGTTAAAGTGTAATAGACCATGATCAACCACTTTACAAAAATTGTTATAACACTTCTAATGATCACATGTGATAAAGAAGGTAAAACAAGCAATTCATTGATATGTTGCAATGCAATGTTTCACATGTTTCAAGACCTTGTCATTTTATAATTGCCACATTACTACCATATTGCCATGTTTCCAAGTATGAGAGTTTCATGTTACATTCACATGTTTCACTACTACCACTCTAAGCAATCAAGCATGAAACACATACAATTCAAAATGTTGCATATGTATGTTTCAGTGATAATGACATGATGACATAGATAATGCACATGGTTATGAAATGACATGCAATTTAGTGGAAGCCTAAACACCTAGGGTGTTACAGCCCTCCCCCCTTAGAAAAATCTCGTCCCGAGATTTGGAAAGCGTACCAATCAGTATAGAAAGCTGGATAGTTTTCCTTTAAATAATCTTCCCGTTCCCAAGTTGCATCCCGTTCACTATGATTACTCCAAACTACCTTGTATAACTTAACCACTCGTGTACGAGTCACTCTTTCTTGAGTATCCAGAACTTGCACGGGCTTTTCCTCATAAGAAAGATCAGATTTCAAGTTGACTTTCCTTGTTGCTATTCTTTCCTCGGGAATACGAAGACACTTCTTCAGCTGGGACACATGGAATACCGGGAATATAGCTCCCATCTCACAGGGTAGATCGAGTTTATAGGCTACTCTTCCACTTTTCTCGATAATGCGGTAGGGTCCAACATATCGAGGCTCAAGCTTCCTTTTAATTCTAAAACGTTTGACTCCTTTCATAGGGGATACCTTCAAATAAACATGATCACCTACTTCAAACTCAATAGGTTTTCTTCTCTTGTCAGCATAGCTCTTTTGTCTAGCCTATGCGGCAGTCATATTCTTCTGTATAGTTCGGACTTGCTCTTCGGCTTCTTTTACAAAGTCAATACCATAGAATCTTCTTTCCCCGGGTTCCACCCAGTTCAAAGGAGTTCTACACTTGCGGCCATAAAGAGCTTCAAAAGGAGCCATTTTGATACTCTCTTGATAACTGTTGTTATAAGAGAATTCAGCGAGAGGTAACCAGTCTTCCCAAGAGCCTTTGCAAGAAATAAGACAAGCCCTAAGCATGTCCTCAAGAATTTGATTAACACGCTCAGTCTGTCCTGATGTTTGCGGATGATAGGCAGAACTACGGATTAGATGAGTGCCAAGATTCTGATGTAAGCACTCCCAAAAGTGAGCCGTGAACTGAGGCCCTCTATCAGAAACAATGGATTTGGGTACACCATGGAGATGTACCACTTGTTGAAAATAAATCTCAGCATAATTGTGCGGGTGATAGGTAGACTTGACCGGAATAAAGTGAGCGGATTTTGTTAGGCGATCTCGATAACCCCAGATGGAATCACAACCCTTTTGGTAGTAGGTAATCCAACAATAAAATCCATGCTAATTTCTTCCCACTTCCGGCCGGGGAATAGAGAGTGGTACGCAACAATCCGGGCCTTATGTGAATAGCCTTGACTTCTGCAATGGTTATCACACCTTGCCACGTAAGCTGCGATTTCTTTCTTCATCTTGGTCCACCAATAATCTGACTTGAGATCTTGATGCATTTTATCGCTACGGGATGGATGGACAACTTAGAAGAATGGGCTTGACCATAATTTGATTTCTAAGTTCTTTATCTTTGGGTACCACAAGCCTATCATTAAACTAGAGAATTCCTTTGTCATCGACCTTAAAGTGCTTGGTCTCTTTCTCTTTCATCTTCCGCTTGATGTGAAACACACCCACATCAGTCTTCTGGAGTTCGATAATTCGACTTCTAAGAGAGCAATCCACAGTGATATTATGGAGTATTACAGGATGAAGGAGGTGTGACGGATGAAAGTCTTCACTAACCAAAGAATTGCAATGGGCCTTTTCGCTTAAGGCATCAAGCAACCACATTTGCCTTACCGGGATGGTAGTGCACTTGAAGGTTGTAGTCCTTGATCAATTCTAACTTGGCCACTGTTGGCGCATGTTCAACTCGGGTTGAGTAAAGATGTACTTGAGGCTTTTATGGTCAGTATAGATGTTGCACACATTACCCAGCAAGTAATGTCTCCAAATCTTCAGGGCATGAACAACTGCGGCTAGCTCTAAGTCATGGGTAGGATAGTTGACTTCATGCTTTCGAAGCTGGCGCGAAGCATAAGCAATTACTCGGCCTTCCTGCATAAGAACACACCCCAAACCGGTGCCACATGCATCACAATAGACATCAAAAGGCTTTTCGATATCAGGTTGTGCCAATACAGGAGCAGAGGTTAGCAAGGTCCGCAAAGTGTGGAAAGCCTCATCACATTTCGTAGTCCAGACAAACTTCTCATCTTTTTGAAGTAGGCGAGTCATGGGCTTGGCTATCTTGGAGAAATCCGGGATAAAGCGACGATAATAGCCAGCCAACCCCAGGAAACTTCGGACTTCTGTGACCGTAGTAGGTGCCTTCCACTCAAGGACTTCTTGCACCTTCGTAGGGTCAACCGAAATTCCATCACCAGATAACACATGACCTAGAAAAGGTATCTTGTTCAACCAGAATTCACACTTGCTGAACTTAGCATAAAGCTGGTTGTCACGCAACCGAGTTAAGACAATTCTCAGATGTTCAGCATGCTCTTCTTCATTCTGAGAATATACCAGGATATCATCAATAAACACAACGACAAACTTGTCCAATTCTGGCATGAATACAGAATTCATCAGGTACATAAAGTGTGCCGGAGCATTTGTCAACCCAAAGGACATGACAAGGTACTCGAACAAGCCATAACGAGTAGAGAAAGCTGTCTTAGGTATATCTTCGAGATGAATTTTGATCGATGGTAACCGGACCTCAAATCGATCTTGGAGAATACTTTAGCTTTGGAGAGCTGATCAAGCGAGAATATCGATGCGAGGAAGAGGGTATTTGTTCTTGATGGTAATGACATTTAGGGGCGATAATCCACACACATGCGTAGAGACTCGTCCTTCTTCTTCACAAAGATAGCCGGACAACCCCAAGGAGAAGAACTAGGCCGAATCAAACCTTTCTTCAATAGCTCATTCAACTGACTCTTTAGTTCAGCCAACTCATTGGGCGGCATTCTATAGGGCCTTCGAGATATAGGAGCCATACCCGGAATAAGTTCTATCTTGAATTCTACATCGCGGTCCGGAGGTAATCCAGGCAAGTCATCAGGGAAGACATCTGGAAACTCACAGACAACTGGTAGATCCTCAATGGCTTTGGCTAGGGTAGCATTGGCTGTATTGTGAATAGAGATATCACGAGGTAACTACACTAGAAAACCCTTCTTGTCCACAGGATCCCTCAACATTACCACACGGGTTGACGTATCGATCAACACTCCATTCCCACTCATCCACTTCATTCCTAGGATTATATCAATTCCTACCCCCGGTAGTACTACAAGATCCGTAAGGAACTCTCGATCCCCAATTTCAAGCTTTACATCTTTTACTACTTGGTTAGTCATGATATTATTCCCAGCAGCACTAATACAATAACCACCCTTGACAATTGTAATCACATTCATCTTATGCTTAGATGCAAAAGTAGAACTCACAAAGGAATATGAAGCACCGAATCAAAGAGCACAAGCTGCAGGGTGATCATTAACAAGAAACTTTCTACCGCGGTGACCACTTCACCAAAGCAGGAATTTCCTCCTGAAGAGTGTAATGAACACGCCGACAGACGTTTCCTTGAGCATTCTTGGGAGGATGGGGACATCTATTTGCCCAATGACCGGGCTGGTTACAGTTCCAACACGGCACTGTTAGGTGGTGGGACATTGGAGCTGCCTGTCGGAGGTATTCTTTGGCAAGGAAATTGTGTACCCCTTGCGAAAACCAGGTTTTAGCTTGATTCTTCTTCTTACGAGGTGGCGATGCACGGACATTAGCATTGGGTGGGCGGTATTGGGCCTTGGATACCATTGGTGCCTTAGGTCGAGAAGCATCTACCTCAAAGTTTTTCTTTTGCGGTTCTTGGAAGCGGCATATATCTTATCATTATTTTCCTGAGTCAGAGTGTCACTGATAAACTCATTGAAGGTGACACACTTGCAGTTGCCCATTGACTTCATCAACTTAGGGAAAGTCCCTCTTGAAGCTAGCTATTCTCTTAGCGTCGATGTCGACAAACTCGAGGAGCATACCTCGCTAGGTTGTTGAATGCACGGAGGTATTCATTGAGACTCTTGTTGCCTCGGGTGAGCTTCATAAACTCGGTATGCTTAATGGCCATGAGACCGGGAGGGATAAAGTGTCCTCGAAAAGGCTGCTGGCCCGACCCCAAACTATCTCGGCGTTTGCGGGGAAGGTGGTCTTGTGATGTGTCCACCGGATACTGCGGGGCCTTGGAGCTGGTGTCCTGCATATGTGGCCTTCATACCTTGATCAAACAGAGCAATCCAAACCTTTGCTCTATCGTGCTCAACCATTCATCGACTTGTAATGGTTCTTACGCCTCACGAAAGATAGGAGGCTTTGTATCCATGAAGTCCTTAAAAAGCTGCCATCTTGGTTCGGCTTGGGTCCTTAAGCGGACATGACGATCCTCACGGTTAGCCATCGGACGATAGCCTCGGCTAACATCTGTTGACTTTCCCTGGCCTATCTGCATTAGCTCATTTGGTGTGGGCGGTGGGAGGTGGTTGTTCCTCATTTCCCATGCCACGATCATGACGAAGGTTATGAGCCATCTGCAAAATGTATAGCCAATGAAACCGACGATGTGGAAATTTTTGTAGATGAACCGTATAATTATGCCAAACTGAGTCCATTGGAGGGAATGCATTTATATAATCAACAGAGGCACAATCATTCATCACAACCACACAACTCATCAAGCGCGTCAATTGGCACATAAATGCGATGAACTTAACCAACAACGAGATCCATAGACCGCAAAGACGAAATTTATCAAAGGCTCACATCGTGGAGCATAATACGTTCGATAGGTTACATCAAGCCATAGTGGTTCCAAACTTACATCCAAAGATAACTTATGGTTCGATATTACATCCCAACGATTACTTATTCCAAAGCTACTCGTTCATGCATGAGGATCAACAAAGACTAGCTCTTGCGCATTAGCTAAGTAGTAAGCTAAACCACGATCGTCCTCGAGTCGGTGTAGAAGATCTCTCCTCCATCTTCATCACTAGTAGGCTCTAACTCCTCACCTTCCTCCTCATCGGTGGAATGTCCTCAGTCCATTGACCTCCATGTCATCATCACCTTGACCATGATGACACGAACCCATCTCATCCTCATCCTCGGTGGCGGGGAGAGGGTGAAGTTGATTGTGTAACGGTGAACCTCCTCATGGAGATTGTCATTGTACTCCTCAAAGAATCGCCACTTGCTTGCTCTAGCTCTACCTGTCGTGCTCTCAACACATTCTCCTCGTGTCAGGCTTCATTCCGTTGGTTCATCATGTGAATCAACATGCGTTCACAGTTGCGGTGAGCAACTGTCAACCTCTGAACCTCAAGGGTCTCTTGGTCCCTTTCCTACGTTACTTGCTCCAAGCGGTGCTGAGCCGCATTACACTCAGCAGTCACCCGAGCTAGCTCTATCCTCAGCCTTTCCTCCTCAGTAGGCTCAGGACGGGGCTCACGAGGAGCTAAGCGGTGATGAGGCGCCCTGCCTCCAGCGGACTTGCGAGCAGTGAGCTTCGTGCGCGCCATCTGTAGCAAAAGTTACAACGTAAGGGGAGAATCATTTAAGGGATACGAAATTTTATTAGTCGGGACAATCATATTTTAAAGGAGGGAGTAATGCAAGAAATGCCATGTATGCTTGAACATGATGCATGCACGATCCGTACGTCCTCACAATCCTAGAAAAATTTAAAGGCTAGCGAAATATATGGTGGCATACATACGTTCTCTCGTATACGGTAGCTAGTCGATCTACAACGATATGTTGTTAGTGTACCTGCAGAAAAATTCATTTCAGCCCAGTAATTTCCCAAAATGCATAAAAGTATGCAGTAAACTAAATACTTTCATACATACATCCCCCGATGCATATACTCTAGTATCACAGCTACCCGTCAGAGATACCCACATTTAAGTACTCTCATAGATACATGATTGAACATGTAAGTATGCGAGCAACCGCAACTACTCTCCCTAGACCGACGGTTGGGCGGTCATGCTCTCACAACTCCCACTTACCGGGCGTAGAGGTATTTGATCCAAACATTACCACCCAAGCGGATGGCATCCATACAATAGCACGCCGTATGGATGGACGTTAAGCAGAAACAAGCAAGAACCCCCAAGTTAGTACTTAATAAGCCACCTAAGAGTCCTTATTTGGGCATAAGGGATATGACCACTTTGGCAATACTTAGTATTTAATTTAGGATTTTCCCAAATACTTTTGTTTTAAATACACAAATGACATGTTTAGTGTCGAATCTTGCTCGATACCAAATTGTACAGAAACCGACCAAATCATAAGAACGTAAGTACAAAAACAATCACCGAAGCGATCAAATTCTCGTACTTAAGCTCCCATAATCCCGGTGAGTCCGGAAATCACGAAGGATTTCAACCAACTCTCGACATACAAACCAAGATCGTAATGATTCAACACAACACATCATTCGTTACAACATTTCACAAGTAGCATTCGGATTACATCCATCGAGTTCAAATAAAATATTACAAACCAAGTTTGAGTGTGCGGAAGCAACATAGTTTAGTACATAACTTCATAGTTTCAAATACATTGCAGGATCGAGTCATGTCCCACAAAAGCATTATCAGTCACGAGAACTAGTAGAGACCGTGCCCAATGGTCTAGTCTTCATCCCAAAGGGGGAGAAAGCGTGACTTGCGACAACCAAAGAAGAACCGGTCATCACGCAATAGGTGGAAATAAACCACGAGTACGAGAAGGTACTAAACTAGACTTACCCGACAAAAATCGAAATAAAAGACACCAAGGATCATGCAAGGCTTTTTAGGTGGGCTAGCTTGACACGGTTGCATAAAAGAGCTTATGATTATAGTAACCAATTTAAACTTAGCATTAAACTTATCATTAGTTACCTATCCACTAGATTAGCTTTTGTACTAGAGCACTCACTTATTAGGAGCAAACAATAGTAACCATAGCGCGGTATAATAAGGTTTGTCATCATCATATCATCATTTCCGAACCATTAAGTTATTCGGTGAATCTACATTGGAGATAAGCCCGTCAAGTTCTCACTAATCTGGGAGAGACGGCGATTCGAATCGAATTACAACTTCGGTGAGGGGGTATTCCTAACTCTCACCTGGCATACTTTGCAAGGGTAGCCGTGGGTCACCTTTGGAACATCTCGGGAACCAAATTCGCGGGTTCGATCGGCGCTTGAGACTCTCGTGGATTACCCTTCCGCGGGGACGATCGGGACTTTTAAATCACACCGCCTTGGACTCACGCCTACGGTTCCCTTCCGAGGCGCAATTTATACTTATCGACTCTTTACCGAGGTGAGCTACTCGGCCGTGGTCGGTCATCGGACACTGACCAACTAAGAGAGAGGCATGCGTTCAACATGAACAGGAAAGGCTCCAAGAATCAGTCCTTAAGCGACACAGATGGAGTCACTACAAACCGGCAAGCCTCCGTCCGGTCTTCATTTCAATTTAAGACTGGTTCTTTTCCACGATAGCAAATATAGCCAACCGTGCCACATGTATCTTCCTATATCTCGTAGGTGACAGGAAATCACCCGACTTCTACCGCGTTTAAGCAGGGCTAAGCACTACTCGAGCCTGAGCTACATAGGATTCAGGGTAACAATATCTGGACAAGGATTGGGTAACCAATGCAGCAATGGTTTGCATCCAACACCTAAACTTAATGCAACAATATATATATAGATATATAATAATAATAATAATGTAACTGCATTTCAGAAATTAGGAGGCTTAATATGCTCCGGGGCTTGCCTTTCACAAAGTTGCAAGGACGGTGGTCCGGGCACTCAACGGCGACCTCGTCTGGCACTTCTCCTGAGTCTGCTCCTCCTGAATCTCCGATGTCGGCTGCTGCTGCTCGCTCAGTTCCTCGAATTCCGGCAGGGTTACTCCTTCCGGTACACCTATTGCATGCCGATGCAAAAGATAAATATCATGGATGCATAAGGAATGACATGATGCTCATGATGAATGAATCACAGTGAGTGTTTACGAAAGCATCACTGGACACTCGTTTACCGAGTAATTAGCTCTATTCAAATCACTTTAAGCATGTATCTAACTTAACTTAAAGAACAAGAGCAACTTACCTAACTTGCATAACCTAAGATAAAGATGCTCATCTTCAGTTAAAGGCCTAACACCTAGGAACAGTACCACAAACTTAGAAATAGTAAAGACATACTTAAAATAACAGTTAAAGCTTCATATGCAAACAAGTAGTTACTTAATTCAATCATAACCAGAGTTCTATAAATCCAAATGACTTGCAAGATGACATTCTGGAAAGCTTATGAAATTCTCTACAATTCATTTGTAAACATCAAAGCATGATTCTTAAGTTAACCCAATCAAATTCCAGTAGACCTAGAATCTGTCCCGCAATGGCAGGGTTGCTAACTTAATTATTTAATGATGATGCAAAAGCATAATTTGATCAATCCAAGTTTACCAACATGTTTTTCATACCTAAGAAACATTAGAAAGTATAGTGCCAACTTCTAAATAATTTATTTAATATCCTTTTCTAATTTATTTAGTTAATTAGGTGATTTAAGCAATATATAGTAAAACTATTCATAAAAATCTACAAAAATTACAGTAGCTATCTCATGCTGCAGATAGACTACCATAAAAATTTCAAAGCCATTGGGCAAATATAACTTGCTGTATCCAAAATAACAGGTGGCATGTCTCATTTTAGCATAATTAGGAAACCTTATTAAAAAGTGTCAAGCAACAGATTTCCCATTTTTCCTAGCATCTTTCTAGCATAAGAATAGCACTCATCAAATTTCACCTTCACTGGATCTATAGAAAAATTATGAAAATTCACACAAGATCCACCCATTAATAAAAGGAAATTCTATAACTTAAAAACTACACATGCACTAGCTCTGAAGTTTTAACCAGAGCTTCTAATAAGCAATAATAGACTGCCCACAAAATTTCATAATTTTTGGACCACAGAAACTTAAGATAAAATTCAAACAAGTTTGCATGTATCCAAAAACACATTTCAAAGTCCTATTTAATTCATCCAGAATTTCTAAAACATGTGCTCATATAATATTTTTGTTAAATACTAGACATCACCAGGAACTCAACAAAATTAGAACTATAGCATTTGGATCTATATACTAGGCAATACAAATTTTTGAATACCAATACAAAGCTGTGAAATAACAAAGCAACAAATAAGAATCAAAACGTAGCCACAGTTGTTGGACCGGCCCGACGGAACAGCAGACCCATGAAAGCACACGGTGCTTGCCCAAGACGCCTTGGCCGTAATGCTCAAACACACGGCGCTGCCAGTGGCTCCCGCCTCGGCCTCGGCGGTGATAGCCGGGTCCGCGTGGCAATGAGGCAGCGGGGAGGAGAAAGAGCGGCGTAGATGAGATCGTCGCCGGTGACATCTCCGGTGAACTCGATGGCACCGACGTGTTCCCCACACCCATGCGCACCCAGCTAAACCCTAATTTCATACTCTACCGACTCTTAGCACAGACGCCGGCGTGAATGGCGGACGACGGCGCGGTCAAGCGAGGCTCCGGCGAGACGACGACGTCGCGACTCGAATTGGTGACCCCACGAGCATCCAGTGGCACGCAGCAGCCTAACGCAAAGGGAGGATGGGATGGGGCAAGGGGCTCGAGCAAAGCATGCGGCCGCGTCGCGAGCTTCGGTCGGCGGCGGTCATGGCGACCCGGTGGAGCCGCGCTCACGGTGAGAGCTACCTGAGGCGAAAATGGAGTGGCGGTGGGGTCACGGACGTGGAGGAGCTCACGGTGGTGCTGCGTCAGGGATGAATCGGGCAAGGGCGCTCGGTTTCGGTGGATTTGGCTCGGCGCTATTTCGGCGTTTCGGTGCATGCGTCTTGTGAGGAGGAAGGGGAAAGCCAAAATGGAAGCGGCGACTTCGGCGAGGCGAGCATGAGGGCTTCAAGACGCTTGGCTGTCGCGCCCGAGGCGTCCACGGCGGCGTGGCGGGCAGCGGCAGGAGTCCGGCGACGAGTGGCGGACACGCAATGGCGTCATTTTTACGAACCGGTCGACCATGCGGTCAGCGACCGATTTCGAAAACAACGATTGATGATTAGCGAAGGTGGTGGTGAAGCGGTATTCGACGCGTTGGATCTCTTAAACCGTGGCGATCCAGGTTAAGTTGTAGTTAACAAAGTTGGAGACCTACGTGAGTACTACAAGTTTGCTAATTGGAGCTCGAGCTAGTTTGGCTTGGTTAGTGAGATACAGTGCTCCAAACATCAGCTCATGAAACTGAAATCTGCTTTGTGACTTAGAAAATTTTCAATTGTTGAATCCACCATCAATACTGACTTGTGGGTCCCTTTTGAACATGTTCTAGCCATTTTCATGAGTTGGTCATGAAACAACTTTTGTTCCTTGATAAATTTGCTACAACTTTTGTAAAGAGTGCACAGCCATGCAAGGTTTCTAAGTTGGACTTTTGAATCAGTCAAACGATGACACTCCATGGGTCAATTCAAGTCAAACTTGCACTTGAGGGCATTTTGGTCATTTTGATCTACATGAACAATGTTCCAACAAGTAGCCTAAGTATAGTTAAAGTGTAATAGACCATGATCAACCACTTTACAAAAATTGTTATAACACTTCTAATGATCACATGTGATAAAGAAGGTAAAACAAGCAATTCATTGATATGTTGCAATGCAATGTTTCACATGTTTCAAGACCTTGTTGTCATTTTATAATTGCCACATTACTACCATATTGCCATGTTTCCAAGTATGAGAGTTTCATGTTACATTCACATGTTTCACTACTACCACTCTAAGCAATCAAGCATGAAACACATACAATTTAAAATGTTGCATATGTATGTTTCAGTGATAATGACATGATGACATAGATAATGCACATGGTTATGAAATGACATGCAATTTAGTGGAAGCCTAAACACCTAGGGTGTTACAGCTGGAGTTTGTGGTGGGAGGGAGGTACGTCCCTGATGTGTGAGCGCAGATCAGGTAGTATGAAACCAAAAAAAACACATCATCTCCAAAGCACATGAAGCGTTCAATAGGAAGAGGGTGCAGAGGAGGTGGTGACTGCGTGAGGGTTTCCTCGAGAACAGGCGCACACTCCATCTGCAAATCAGCGTCAACAGCGGTCGATGCCGCCGCCGCTCCGGGGCCCGCTGGCGTAGGACGACATGGCGGGAAGCACTCGTGTTGGGCTGTTAGGCCGCCCGGGGCCTTGGCGCGAGAACCCGGCGCAGCGAGGTCGCCGATCTGTGGGGCCTTCACTGGGGAGCTGCTCGCGTCGGGGCCTTCTGCATCGAGTGGGGAGGCGAGGCGAGTTTGTGACATCGGCAGGGCAACGACGGTGGCGGCTTAGGCCTCTGTGTGGCGGTGAGTAGAAGTGCAGGAGATAATTAAAAAGGAAAATGAGTGGTTAGGGTTCAATCGTTTTTTATATTTGTTTTAGATTTGGCCGTATGGCCGAGACCAAGGCGCGAAAAATTGGATTTTGATGGGAGGGAAACCAAATTTCTCGCTAGATAGAAATCTCCGATGGCGCTAATTTGAACTTTCCTCCTTAATTCCCCAAAATGGGTGTATTTGATTTTTTTATAAAACAAAAATTTTAGGGTTTATTAAATCCATACAGATACATGTAAATTTAATAAAAAATACTTTAATATCATGAATTAAATTTTAAATTATTTTCTTGATCAAACATCCCAATTATGGTTATATTAAATTTTCATGCAAAAAACATAAAGTTGAATACTAATCACCTTGAATATTAGAAAAAGAGATGGACTTGACTATACTCATGTGCTTATGAAATAAAGCAACCTGTTATCTCAATTTAACTTTATATTGAAACTTGTTTAGTATTGTTACAATGATGTATTTTTGGTTTTGGTCTAAAATTTTGCTCAACGTTTGGCTGAATAACAAACAGCTTGTTCAAGCCCGTAATCCTTCTAAGCCATTTGAAGGCTCAAACGTACGAGTTCTATTTGTCATTTAAAGTAACTTCAATGAGTTAGTAGAAATACATTTTAATTCTAAAAAACACGTGTTATTGCCGGAAGATAATTAAAACATTTACATAGATTGCTTTAATTAGGTTTTATATTAAATAATTAAAACATTTACATATAGTCTACTACATGTCATGTGCTTAAAATCAACTAAAAAATGAAGCAAATTGAGACCGCAATATTTCATTTTGTTGTTGAGATTCTTTTGGGATGTTATAAGAATGTACTTTGGTCCTTAGCCAAATTTCAAAAATTTCCAAAAATATTTTAGTATTATGAAATTTTAGAAACTATAAAGTGATTAAAAATATCTTAAAATAAACTTTAATAAAAAATTTACAAACCATCTGATAGGGAAGAATCTCTCATATGCCCGTATATGTTAAGTAGTGTGTCTATGCACGGTGCATAGTTCAATTCCTAACCATGGGGGCCGATGTTATTCCTAACCACCATAGGCGTGGGGTGTGGGCCCAAGGCCACGCCTATAATGCCATGAAGGGGACGGACACGGCTCGACATGCCCCGTGACTGCGACGGGCCATACTTGGGTACGCACGCCCCCAATAGTGCCGGACGGGCCGGCACTGTGCTACCAAATCCCTATACGGCCCTAGTCAAGGGGAACTATTGACCATACCGCGCGCGGCAACAGGGCTAGACGCCACGACCGGATGACGACGGCTACCTGTAGCGGGGACGTGACGAGGAGTCGCTAAAAGACTAACGGGGCCCGCCTGTGGGGGAAGAAGAGAAACACAGCCATGGAGCTTTCTTTTTCCCTGTTTTTCTCTTTCTTCTTTTTCATCCTTTCTTTTTCCCTCGTGTACCCCAGGCCTTCCCTTGATCTATAAAAGGAAAAGCCGGGCTCCCTATCCAGGGATCTGATCCGATCAAACCCGAACAGAAGGCTTTCTAGCGCACTTCGCCACTGGAAAGCAACACTCTCACTCACCCACACTCGCACACATAAGAGACTTGGGGTCCTGCCCCTGTCTTGTCCGTTTGTAACCCCTATTATAAATATTCAGTGCTAGTAACACGAACAACAGCAGTGAACTGGACGTAGGGACATTCCGCCCGAACCAGTATAAATCTCGTGTCCTCTCAGCACACCATCTGAGCCGAATGCGCAATCTAGAAATTTACTAGTCGGTAACTCGAAACACCAACAAGACTACACTGTGAACCTCATCTTGCATCAACTATGGTCCATGATTCACGCAATACACTATGTCAGCATAATATGATCAATATGTTAGTCTTAGTGTTTTGTGTTACTATTACTCGTAATAGATCATATGTGTACATATGCTAAATGAAATTCAAAAAATAAAAATAATCACATATTCTCTACCTAAATTATTATCATGAATGTTATTTACTCACATCATCCGTGTGGTCCATGACTAAATCGCAAAAGTACTTTTCTCTTAATAGTTTGTGACTAAGCCATAAGTACTCTTCCTGAATTTTTAAAAAGCAATGCTTATTTGAACTATGTGTGGTAAAAATTCTTTAAATTGTAAAAAAAAATATAGTGCATTCATACATTTCAATACCATATGTATAACTGAAAGAAAAAAAATAAAATATTATACACTTTACGCTCTAGTTTTAAAATCACTTTATATATATATTTTTTGGCCCCACGTGCTAAACATATGGATGATCATATATTTTTTTTGCTGCCTAATGCTGTGTTAAACAAATCTTTGCCGCCTAAACAGAGTGCTTCACATTTTATTTTCACGCCTAATCTCTTCTCTACTTCTACTTAAATAAATAAACTACTAAAAAGCCTCACGTGGAATCGCCGCACCCGGCCCCTTCCCTGCCCAATGTCCTACGGGAGTACCGCCGCCACCCCAACCCGCCCCAACGCCGGCCGGCGCCATCCTGCGATGCGCCAAGATCGTCCCGCCGCCGCCCCACACCGCACTGACGCCCATCGCTGCCGCCCCGCCCCACACCGCGTTGCCCTGCCCAAATGCCGTGCCACTACTACCTGGCTGCCGGAGGAGCTCGAGAAGGCTCCGGAGTAGCGCGCTCGGCTCCGCGCGACGTGGGAGCAAAAGGAACGGGAAAGATCCCCTCCCTCCATCCGCATCCCTGTCTCGGCAAACGTACTTCCGTACCCCCGCTTCCTTCGATTTTGATAGACTAAATGGTATCTCTTCAGATTGTAAGGTAGAGCTTTTGTGTTCCTTCAGTTTAAAAAAAAATCTATGACATGGTAATTTTATTATTAATTGATTGGTTATTTTTTTAATTATGTTCAGATTGTAGTAGAGATGATATACATGCTCATGGAACCCTGCTTTTTAATTTTTCGATTTTGACAAACTAAATATCTTTAAGTTTAAATAGTTTCCAAATTGTGTTAAAGGATCAATCTTTTTAGGCGACCCGGCGGTGTGAAGCTGCTGCTATGGGGCTTGTTGATGTTGGATGGATCAGACAGAGGTGAGGTGACCCTGACTGAAAATTGTGCGGTTGTCGATTTGGTTTTCGAGCCATCAGGTTTTCAAGTGCAGTCTCTTTGTCCTCTTACTACACTGGTTTCAAGTGACTTATCTTGTATAGTTAATGTATGGAAGCACAGTCTCCTATAGTCCTCTTAATCTAGTTTGGAGATCTTGTATTATTGACCAGCCATTTGTGCAAGCTTCTACTAGTCAAGATTCTGATTTGGACGCACTTCATTAACTCTGAATTTGCAGTTTGGCTCAAAAGTCAGAGATGCTCAAAATGGTTTGTTTGACTTACGAGTGTAGGACAAAGTTGGTGCTAAGTTACATTCTGCAGAAACTTTCTAATATACTTAATCTCCTTATGACCACCTCACCTGTGAATGCTTGTTTTCATTTGCTTTCAGGGAATGAAACATTTGATGAAAAAACAGTACTTCACATCTCCTGCTACATGGAGCATCACACTATTTCCATTGTGTAGTGAGCTGTCTTTGGGGAATCAGGTCTGTATAGTGACTAGATTTCTATGAATTTTTTGCTAACATTAGTAGATAGTGACTAGATTTCTATGAATTTTTTGCTAACATTAGTAGGAGCATTTTCTCTACTGTCGAGGGTTGATTCTACAGCTCTTTGTTTCTTTAGGCCCTGAGCATTAGACACCAAGGTGCAGTGCATATTATTAGTAATTCAAACTGCTGTGACTTCTCTAAAATTTAGAGAAGTTTCATTACTAGAAAATAATTTTAAAAAGTCTTCCACTCACTTACAGCATAAAGTTGTTGATTCTATGTTTATTTGATATCTTTAATTAAAGAGATGCAAAATCTTCAAATTACATTGGATTTGTAATTGAACCATTGATCTCCTTACTGTGCTGGTGGTTTCATGTAGGATCTATTTTTTAAATAAACAGTGTCTGGCTTCTCTTCTCTGTGCTGTCAAATTTTGGTGTGTTTTCAACATGTTGCTTTGCAAACTGATTGCAGGAGTGGCCAGTTGGAGGAACTTGCCACAATCCAACAAGGTGCGGAGTCTTATCGGGAGGCTCTCCCAGCTGAGAGGTTTGTTGCCCGCAAGCACTTTAAAATTCGAATCAACTGTTAATATATTGATGTGCCTATGTTTTCCATTTACTAATTACTTAGTGCTAATCTAGATAACTAAGACCTTGATGAAATAAGGTGTGAAAGCGACGGACTGAAGAGGATCTTTACTTGGCTTGGACTGACGTGATCTTGGTGTTCTTATGCGCAACCCTTATGAGAAGTAGCAGGTGTGCAGCTCCTCTGTTTTTAATTTATGTCCTGATTGTGTGTGTGTGTCTCTTAAAACTGCTTCTAAATCAGCTAGTGCAAGGAAAGGCTGTAGAACTGATTTAAAGTTAAAAATATTACAGTTAAGTGGCAAGCTATTTATAGTTCTTACTCTTATGCAGGAAGCAAGAACACCGGCAGTCGAGTACGTGAACTTGTGGCCTTTTATCGTATCTATGATTTTTGCACACCATTATTTTTCTGGGTGCTTAATTTTCCTTTGGGAGACCAATACTATGGTTCCTTGAACAGTGTTCAATGTTAATGTATTTCTAATGTGAACTATTATTAATTATATAATATAATTCTCTGTTTTTCTTAAATGTTCTTTAACTAGGCTGGACAAAATTTGGCACTAACTGGGTCGGCCGAAATGTAGCACGCAATGGCCGGGCTGATCAAAATCACGTAGGGAACTGAAGTGGGCCTGGCTTCAAGTAATAAACAAATAAAAATTTTATGCCTTAGGATATAATGTGAAGATGAATTGGCCAAATGTGGGAATTGATTTTGAATGCGATCAAGAGGATGTGGTTCCAATAATGGAACAGATGGTGAGAATAATGATTAGTTGTTGCCTTGTTGTATTTGAGCATCTAAATTTTCGTTATTATTTTTTTGGCTATTAGAAAATAAGGAAAATTTGGTTACTTTATTGTATTTGCATCCCCGGCTTAGTTGACGACGAGATGCAGTGCGGGGCATAGCAGCTCAGGGTTGGTGTGACATAGGGAGACGGGCGGCTTAGGGAGTGATGTCTCTGCCCCTAAGTCTGTTATCCTCGGCCTCAAGGCTCAAGGCACTTGTGGATCAAAGATATGTTTCGGCATCTTGCAACGTAAAACTTCTGATGTAATAGTGACCATGTATTGCATCGAATCACTACTAAGCCGATGCAATAAAAATCACATATTGCATCAGAGTTTAGCATATTAATCCATTGCAATAGTACTACCTAATTGCACCCATATTCTAAACCGGTGCAATACCACCTACATATTGCATCAAAAATCAATAGTAATGCAACCAAATTTATCCGATGCAATAGTTTCTACATATTGCATCTCTTGTTCGAAATCGATGCGATAGATCATACCTATTGCATCGACATGAATTACTATTGCATCCAATTCCTTCTCGATGCAATAATGACCACCTATTGCATCGGATTTGCAAAATTGATGCAATAGTAGCCACCTATTGCATCAGATTTGCGTTTGATGCAAGGCGAAGCGATGCGATAGGGTCAAAAATTAGTAGTGTATCAAGCATAGTCCAAGCACGAAGATAGGAACCAAGTCGGACGCAAGATCGCGAAGAAACAAGCTCACAGTGGTGACCGGACGTAGCTCTTACAGCGACCGGATGCTCCGATCAAGAGGCTTGGCAGCAGCAGGCGTCAGCAGCAGTGACCGGACACTGAGGACTGAAAGTGACCGGACGCACCGATGGCACTGTTCATCATCTCGGCAACAGACTCAGCACTGACCGGATGGTGGCGGCAAATCGACCGAACGCAGGAATTGCGGCGTCCGATCGAGTACAGAGAGGTTCCAAAGCGGCGAAATTGCGATCGGACGCGTCCGGTGGCATGTGACCGGACGCCATCAGCATCCGATCAATTGGTCACGGCTCTAACGGTCAGGATGACCGGACACGTCCGGTCAGTAGCAGAAAAGCGGGATTTCGTTCCCAACGACTACTTTCTCAGGGGGGCTTATAAATAGACCCCCCAACCGGTCATTTGAGTGGGGTAGAGCTGAGGAAACACATCAAGGGTGTTGATACACCATTTTAGTGATCTCCACTTGCATAGTGCTTAGTGATTCATTAGGTGATTAGCGTAGGTGCTTTGCGAAGTGCTTAGGTTGATTAGACCACCGCTTATGCGCTTGCTCTAGGTTTAGGCCTAGTGTTAGTGAGGTTTGTATACCTCTTACCATTCGGTGCTTGCGCGCACCATTGTTGTACATCGGAGGGGCTTGTAGTCTTTCGAGATCACAACAACCGTGTTTGTGGTGTGGCCGCCACCGTGTACCGGAGGGAACAAGGCCCGCGGCGATTCGGCCGGAAGCTTGATAGTGAAGACAGCGGGGAGCGGTCCGGGAGAGGCACACCGGAGACCCACTTGCGCATGGGGAAGGCCCGGGGCTATCCACGGATTTATTCGACCGGGAGCTTGTCCCTTGCGAGGGATTCCTTGCGAGGGGCTCCAACGAGGACTAGGGGAAGCTTGCGCGCTTCTCGATACCTCGGTAAAAATACCAGAGTCGTCGACGGGAGTTTGCATATCTCTACCTTATTCTTTAGCTTCCGCATTTACATTGTTTGCATAATTTCTTTTTGCGGTAGAGATAGCAACATACTAGCAAAACCGTAGTTACACATTTAGATAGTTTATCTTTTGCATAGGTTTTGCTAAGGTTAGAAAAAGAGGCCATAGTTTAGAGTGTTTTGAGTTAGAGTTTTAAGTTGCCTAATTCACCCCCCCCCCTTTTAGGCGTCACGGTCCCCTACACAGTTATCAATGATGGCGTTCATGGGCGTCATTTCCCTTCTTGAAGGCATCGACACAAGCACGCCTGCCCTGCCAAGCTCGACATGACCTTGTGCTCTCTCTGGTTGCTCCCCCACCCTTTGTGCCTCCTTGATCCTTGCTCTCCTCTTGGGCAAGACTGGCCCCTGCCGTCAGTCGTTGTTGATGTTTCGACGAGTGTCCTCCTCTGGCGTCTCTGCTCCGTCAGTGATCTCCTTGATGGTGCCAGTAAATCTAATGTCGGGTGGTGTTTCCACCACTGCCGCCATTCCCCTCCATGGTTTCCTCCCCGTGGACGGCGTTGAATGTTGGTACGTGGGCCCGGATGTGCTGTAGGTGTCACCATTAGCCAAGGGAGGTCGCTGTGTCCAGTGATCTTGGGCTTGTGTGTCCGTCACCACTCTTAGTCCCCATTCCACTGGTTGGTCCTCAGATGGAGGGCGACAGTGGAGCGGCGTAGCTACGAGGAGTGGTGCAGGGCACAATGGCCACGGCGAAACCAGCGAGTATGTTCGGCGGTGGCGCAAATCGACAATCGGTTGGCGTCCTTCGGCTTGCTTCCAGGCTTTATCTTTGAGTCCTCATGTTAGTTTTATTGCTGTTTCTATTAAGTGTTGTTGGTGGTGGTGTTCTGTGACCGCCAAGGTCGTTTTTGTAATAGGTGCTTTGCACCCTTCCACCCACCGGCTTGTCGGGGTCTGTAGAATGAAATCAAGTGGGGGTCGTTTTGATCCCCCGTAGTTGTGGTAAAAAAAAGCTTTTTTTATGATACTTTGGACCTCATCGAGAAATGTTAGATTTTTTTTAAAGATAATTTAATATGTATGAATTATTTTGTATGAATATTGCTTTTGTATGTGGTTAATTGTTTATTGATAACATTTCGTTTATATATTATATATATACATTATTATTATTATTATTATTATTACTACTACTACTATTATTATTATTACTATTACTATTATTATTATTATTATTATTATTATTATTATTATTATTATTATACAAATGGTGTACTAAACTTTTAGATTTATCTTAGGCCCCAAAAGCCTCGGAATTGGCCCTTTTTCTAAAAATTATTTTGAAAAAAGTCGTGCCTCTTAAGCTGTCCGTTTTTTATTATCTGAAATCGAGCTTTTGTAACTTTCATAGAAGACACTATAGAGAATGTGGAACTCAGATTATGTTTTCTAAAAATTATTTACAGATACATAGCAGACGATATAGAAATTGAACCTTTTGCAGCGCCTGTAATATAAAGCAGGTGCCTTTCCCTTGAAAGAAAAAGGGCATTGCGGAGCCCTCGGGTTAAGTATAGATTCTTGGCCAGGGGAGGAAATTAAGCTAAGCTGGTTCCTAAACTATGCTCGCTTGTGCTTTAGACATAGTGATCTCCAGAGGCCTAGTGATGGAGTTCTAGCTAGCTTGGAGTTCGGACCATGCGTATGATACGACGACAGGAGAATCCTAATTAAGGTTGCCTTCCGGATGTAAGGTAAGTTTCTTGTGGATGTTTTGTTGCTTCTATAAGATATATATCGCCTGCATAATATGTGTCCTGCTAGTGAACAGATTATATATATATATATATATATATATATATATATATGTGTGTGTGTGTGTGTGTGTGTGTGTGTGTGTGTGTGTGTGTGTGTGTGTGTGTGTGTGTGTGTGTGTGTTCCTTTATTTCTTTATTCGTATTTTTGGTGATGATTTAATAGTGGTACTTTGGTCACTGCGCTAGCTACCATACGGAGTAAGATACACTAGTGTGTTAGAGAAACGATTTGACGTTCGAGGGTCTACATGGTCATTAGTAGGTTTATGCAATTATGCCGCCCTTCGTAAATGATAAAGCAAAGCAGTCAATAGAGGAAGGTACACCATGTAGAGGACATACATTGAGCTATCAACAGGGGGAGGTGGACGGAGCGCTGCTTGGCTTACCATTTCGCATGGTGTCAAGCTTGCACGGTTCGTATGCATGGCAGCCGCCTCCGCCCGCAACGCAGCCTCTTTGCCCTCTGTTGCCGCCACCTCTCTCTCTTCCTCCGAGTCCTCTCCTATGTTATTGGTATCGGAGTTAGGTACGGTGGAACCGTCGTAAGAAGCCCGCGCGCAGGTCACAACTCACAAATCATGGAGAGCCATTTTACAAGTGTACTATACTGCAGTAATAACTGATTTTTAGATGCAGTCAAAATATTTTCTAAGATATAGTTTTTGAAACCATCATCCTTACGCTACTGATTTCTAGAAATATGGCATTTACGGGGGTGCCACCCTTTGGAATGCAATTTTAGAGGCTTCCAAAAAATATCGGATGCTATTATTTTCTATTAACTTCTCTAAATATTTATTTTGAATATTTAAACTCCTAAACAATCTCAAATAAACATTTATCAAACATAAAGTTTTAGATCTCGTGAGCATGAAACTTCATTTGGTACATAGCATATCTTCTTCCGAGGACATTTCAAAAATTCAAAATTTGTATATAAATATCTAACAAATACTTAGGCACTTAAATGATTTCAAATGGAAAGTTATCAACCACCCAAAGTTTTAGAATTGTCAGGATCTACAACTATTCCTAAGTGCCGTTGATAAAAGTTGTTTTTTTTTGAAAAAATGTTGGGGAATTAGCTTACATAGAGAGGGGAGGTTAGAAGAGATAGAGAGAGAAAAGAGTAAGCAAGCAAGTGCCAAGTGAGCCAAAAGTCCTATCACCTAGGCCTTGGGCCATATTTATAGGATGGGCAGATATATCGCTGCTGTGGTGGGAAATTACAAACAAGTGTCTAGAGCTTATAGATAGGCCCTTACAGACTATATTTTGGTCCTTAAGTTCTGTGAAATAGGTGAAAGGTCCTATTAAGCGCTAAAGATAGGGTGAATTGGGTGCCTAAATAAAAACAATTAACACAAGGCTCGAATAAAGCTACCGCAAGAAAAACAATAAACTAGTTCTAGCATGATGTCCACCTGAGGTTTTTTTAGTGTGCTCTAACTTACTCTTTAACCGACTGAGAGTTTAGCAACCTTGAGCCAAGCCTACCATCTAGTCTAAGCTAATCTGGGAAAAGGTAAAGGTCACACAAAGCATACACAAGCGGAAGCAATAAATTTGATATGCAAAGAGCAAGAGTTAGATATGAAAAACTCCTAGAGTTGAGATGATTTATCCCTGGTATCAGTTACAAAAATCCAATCCCTGGTCCATGTGGGAACTCCACCAAGGTGGACTTCTGATCACTAACTTCCACCAGTCATGGAGTTTGTGTTAGCACTGAGGTTCCCGCCAACTAAGGAAGTGTTGTAGCCACCTAATCTCACCATCGTCATTAGACTATTCCGGTCACCTTAGTGTCGTTTCACTATGAGTTTGTCCCCCTAGGAATAGGTCTCCTCGTCCCTTGCACACCAAGTCACCGATGCTTCACACCAAGTTCAGAGGGTCAACACAGAAAGGCCAACATGGCCTTCGCCGGAAGGTCACCACGATCTCATGTGCTCCCTCACCAAGATACAATGCACTAAGCCAAGGTCGCTCTAGAACTCAAGCTAAAGCCCAATCACTAACTAACCTAGCACTAAGAGAGCTTATAAGCTTTGGATATGAACAATTAGCTACCATATGAGTTAGTTTGAATGTATCTCAAATGTGTAGCAATGTCCCTCCATTTCTCTGAACTCCAACAACTCCAGATGGATGGTCAAGGGCACATATATAGCACCCCCCCTAAAAGGTCCTAATGGCTAGAGGGGGATGAATAGCCTATAAAAATTTCTACAACAACACTTTGCAAACCAGTTAGACAAATATGCGGCGAAGTGAGTGTTGCGCTAGCCTACTAAAAATGCAAGCCACCTACCACAATTATAGTTTATATAGTCTCTATCCACACAATGGCTATGTCACTACACTAAGTTAGTGTGCTCTTAAAGGCTAACTAAAGAGCCACACTAACTAAACTAACAAGCTCTCACGACTAGCTACACTAAAGAGCTAGACAACTAGTTTGCGGTAATATAAAGAGAGAGAGAGAGAGAGAAAGATGGTTATACCGTCGAGTCAAGGAATAAACCAATCAATCATAAGAATGAATACCAATGAAGACCAATCACCTCGAAATCAAATGATGACACAATGATTTTTTTTGCCGAGGTTCACTTGCTTGCCGGCAAGCTAGTCCTCGTTGTGACGATTCACTCCCTTAGAGGTTCACACGTAAATTGCCATCACATGCCAAACCCTCAATAGGGTGCCGCACAACCAACACAAGATGAGGACCACGCAAGCCACGAGCAATTTACTAGAGTACCTTTTGGCTCTCTGCCGGGGAAAGGTCAAAAACCCCTCACAATCACCATTATCGGAGCCGGAGACAATCACCAACCTCCACTCAACGATCCTCGCTGCTCCAAGCTATCTAGGTGGTGGCAACCACCAAGAGTAACAAGAGAATCCTGCAGTGAAACACGAACACCAAGTGCCCCCTATGATGCAAACACTCAAGCAATGCACTTGGATTCACTCTCAATCTCACAAAAATGATGAATCAATGATGAAGATGAGTGGGAGGGCTTTGGCTAAGCTCACAAGGTTGCTATGTCAATGTAAATGGCCAAGAGAGAGAGCTTGAGCCGGCCATAGGGCTTAAATAGAGAGCCCCCACGAATAGAGCCGTTGGCTCCTCTGTTCACTGAAAAATCGGGGAGACCGGACGCGCCGGTCACAACGATCGGACGCACCTTGCCAGCGTCCGGTCAACGGATGGCCGCCATGTCATCCCTCGCTTCAAATGTTGAGCACCCGATCTCAATGGTTAAGTCACGACCGGACGCAGCACAGTGCCAAGACCGGACGCACCTCTGCCAAGTCCGGTCGTTTCCAGAGAGCTCCCAGAGTTGCTCAACTGCGACAGGACGCGTCCGATCGATCATGATCGGACGCAGCATCAGCGTCCGGTCACTTCCAGTAAGGTTCCAGTCATGACCAGACACGTCCGGTCACTCCTGACCGGACTCACCCAGCGTCCAGTCAACACACAGACCAAACCCCCGAGCGCCACGTCAGCAGGACTGGACGCTAAACAGTGTTCAGCCAGAGTCCAGTTGCCTATGTCCGGTCTCAAGCAGAGAGTACCACCTTCTTTTATAATTGACCGGACGCTGCTTCCTAGAGTCCGGTCACCACGTGACCAGCGTCCGGTACACTCTATGAAACCTTGTCTTTTCTGTACAGGGCGCCGGTGGCACCATTGGACTGTCCACACTCTACGGGCGGACACTCCACTGGTCAAGTTTTGAACCCTTGCTCCCAAGTGCTAAACACAATGTGTATCACCTTTGTGCATGTGTGTTAGCATATTTTCACAAACATTTTCAAGGGTGTTAGCACTCCACTAGATCCTAAATGCATATGCAATGAGTTAGAGCATCTAGTGGCACTTTGATAACCGTATTTTGATACGAGTTTCACCTCTCTTAATAGTATGGCTATCGAACCTAAATGTGATCACACTCACTAAGTGTCTTGATCACCAAAACGAAATGGCTCCTACCACTTATACCTTTGCCTTGAGCCTTTTGTTTTTCTCTTTCTTATTTTCATGTCTAAGCACTTGATCATCACCATGGCATCACCATCATCATGTCATGATCTTCATTTGCTTCACCACTTGGAATGTGCTACCTATCTCATGATCACTTTGATAAACTAGGTTAGCACTTAGGGTTTCATCAATTCACCAAAACCAAACTAGAGCTTTCAACCCCCCCCCCGCGAAACTCCTAGCCATTGGAAGCAACACTGCAAAAGCAGACAACATCAGATGACTTACCAAGGTCTAGATGTGCTTCACCATATCGTCTTGTGAGGTATATTCCCTAGCCGATCATTGACACTTCACTCACTAACACTTGGCCCTCTTCAGTAGATGGTCGTCTAGCCTATCCTAGTGCATCCACCATTTCATCCAGTGGCACAGTGCTGGAGAGAATCCGGCCATTGGCCAAAGTGCAATTGACTAGTGGAAATTTTGTCTGGGGGCTAATTTATTCATGGACACTTCCTCAATTAAAATAATACTTTTGGGCTGAGTAGGAAAAAGAAATAGAATGAGAGGTCTAAAATGCCCCTAGCCCCTCCGTTCTCCCCCTCCCTCCCTTTCTCTCACTACCAGTTTGTCCCTCCTCCACTGGCTCTAGCAACTCCACCTAGCACCTCAGAGGAGATGCTTGTGAGACGGACCTTCACCACCGCCATGGCGCCCACTAGATGTTGTCATGTCTCGCTTGTCCTAGCCGCACAACCGACTCACCACCTCTACGCTAGCCAGACATGCCCTATGCGCCGCCAGCTAGGCCCACGCTGCCTACCACCGCCTCTACGCTGGTTGAGCATAGCCTGCTTGCCACGTGCTCTCCATGCCTGCTCGTGAGCCTTGTATGGGCTACTCTTCACTGACACGTGATTACCTTGTATGGGCCCGTGGCGCCATGCCCACAAACCGCCCAGCACCTTTTGCTTTAATAGAGCTTAAAACTGACTATATATGTTGAAACAAACACAATCAGAGTGGACTGCCTTTTGCTTTAAAGGGGCTTAGAACCGGCTATATCTGTTGAAACAAACACACACACAGAGTTATATAATATTTTTAAAATATTGGGTGTGTTCTGTTGTTGCATGCGTTGATTAATCCCCTTCCCCTCATAGTGATCCTCATCTTTATTTCAGTGGTGTATTGAGTAATTAATTCATGATGAAGCGATCAGTGCTGGTTGGAGGGTTGCTGCATCTATGGAATGAATGGGAGGTCCAAATCCTGGTCCTTTTAAGCTTCACGCTGCAAGTGTCTCTGCTCATGTTTGCAGCAAGGTTTTAAATAGCCGGCTAAGCCATTTAGCTTTCTATATCCGAAAACCGGCTATAGCGGCAGTTAAGAGCTAACTTGTACATGAAAAAACTTAGCTAAATCATTCTCAAATAGCTATAGTCAGAGATTTAAAACCTTGGTTTGCAGGGAAGCGTCGGCACAACATTTCCCGCTTGCTGAGGATCCTCCTCTGGTTACTGTACCAGCTGGCCGACTTGACCGCAACCTATACCATCGGTCACATGTCCCTCGGTTGTAAGCCAGGTGAGCACAGGCATCTCATGGCGTTCTGGGCACCGTTCCTCCTCATTCATCTCGGTGGTCAGGACAACATCAGCGCCTACGCCATGGAGGACAACCAGCTGTGGCTGCGCCACCTGCTCACCCTCGCCGTGCAGGCCCTTGGAGCAGCCTATGTCCTCTACAAGTACATCGCCCCGAGCGAGACGCTGCTCATCACAGCGGCGGCGCTGCTGTTTGCCGTTGGCATTATCAAGTACGGAGAAAGGGTGTGGGCGCTCAAGTCCTCCAACCTAAACAGCATCATCGACAGCGCTAATATCGAGGAGATCGGGCCTTCCTCTGCTGGCTGCAGCACCAGGCAGTTGGTCGATAATGAGAAGGGGTTGAATGCTGAAATGGTCCTGCAAGGTGCCCATGACATGCTCTACATTTGTGTCTGCCAGTTTGTGGACTACCCGGTCTTCCGACACACATTGCAGCATGATACCTCGAGCCTATTTTATGACAACAAAAGAATCTATGAGTTCATTGAGTTTCAACTATCCTTGATGTATGACATCTTCTACACCAAGGCAATGGTGATCCACACGTGGTATGGACGCTGCCTCCGGGTGGTCACATTTCTAGCCACGTTTGGATCGCTCTTCCTCTTCCATTTCAGCGCTGGAAAACATGGTGGTTACAAAGGAGTTGATGCCATTGTCACCTACATACTGCTGGTCTGGGCTTCCTTCCTGGAGATTGCATCTTTGCTAAGGGCAACATTATCAACATGGACCTGCTCGTTATTGCGAGCTAGAAGGTGCAGTACGCTGCACAGACTGCTTTTATCTCTTCGCCTGCGTTTCAGGGCAGCACTGTCCAAGAGATGGTCAGGTTCCATTGGGCAGCACAACCTGGTCGACTCCTGCACCAGCGTTACAAGCCTAACAAGCATCATGGTTTCATTCTGGGAGGATGGAAGCACTGTGATTTCGACCAGTACAAAGGAGTTGGTGCTGAAATAGATATTCAGAATGGTGGGATCATGTCAAGGTGAAGAGGAGGTGTTGTGGAGCTATCGGGGTCAGTGTGCACTGAGGCTATGTGACGAACCATTCCTAGATCTCAAATGGAGCACTGGCGTTGAGTTCGACGAGAGTATTTTTGTCTGGCACTTCGCCACCAACATGTTCCTATTCTTCTTTGTGGAGGACCAAGGGGACCAAAATGAAAATGTAGGAATAATAACCCTTGTGGAGGCAACCAATTCACTCTCCAACTACATGATGTTCCTCCTTGTGGAACGTCCCTACATGCTGCCTAGCCCGTATCGCCATCGACTACATACAAGTACCCTGGAAGAACTAAGGAGAAGGTTTCCGTACAGGTCAATCTGGAACAACCGGATGAGGCTGATCAGGAGTCGTGACTACCATAGCCTTCCACCGATCCTTGTCCGTGGAGCAACCCTTGGTAACGAGCTACTTTACTAAAATCGCAGCAGGCGGCTAGTGGTGCTAAAGATGCTGTTTGGGTTTTGGGTGGAGATGCTGTGCTACAAAGCACACCATTGCAGCAGGGAGTCCCACGCCAGGCAGCTCAACAGTGGCGGTGGCGAGTTCCTTACAGTCGTCTGGCTTCTGTCAGCAACAGCATTTCATCACTTCTACTTTGATGATAAGCGTTCTTTAGGACCGGAGGTGCAGAAATTCTACACGTTACGTAAGCGGCGGCGAACCAGCAGCCCAACTGTGGCCTAATCTGTCGGTGGTGCCTTCTTCTTCTTCTTCTTCTTCTTCTTCTTCAAATCTCTCGTTTAATTTTGTACACCTTTGCGTAGCTTCTTCCTTTGACCATTGAAGGGATCAGAGTTATTTTATATGTATAGTTAAATACATATATCTAGCGGTCGTCCCTACATGATTGTTTTTTAGATTAAGGAAGAAACATCCGGCCTCCAACATTCAGCAAGTGAATGTGTACAGCCACATGATACAGAAACATCACTAAGGCCAAACCGAAAACCGGTTACACAATCCAGAACAACTGAAACTAAGTAAAGCAGAACAGCTCCTCTAAGAGCTGATGCTAAAACACACAGCCCTTAAGTTTTAATCCTCTTTAGATGTCTCCACCAACGCTTTCCGAAGACTTCCAACATCAAAACTTCCAGTAAATGACAAGCTTCCTTCATTTGTCTTCCCTCTTTCTCTTTAGACAGCTACGACCAAAGTTTGATCCAGTACGTTCCTCTGAAAATCACCTGCGAGAAAGAGTTAGTCGTTGTTTTGCTAAACACAGCATCATTTGTACTTAACCATATCGCCCAACATAAAGCTACTACCCCCACTATTATTTGATTTCTTAGGCTTGGAGGGAAGCTTCTTAGCCAAGAACCAAACCTGTGGCTTATATCCTTAGGTGGTTTATTATTAAACGCTAAGAACAAAGAATTCCATACCACCTTAGCGACATGACATTCTAAAAAGAGGTGTTGTATGGTTTCTGCCATATCACAGAAGCTGCGCTTGGTGATTTTTTTTTCATATTTTTTGTAAACTAATTTAAAATCTAACACTGTTTTATTTTTTTTCTCCAAAACTAACACTTTTGGCTACGCCTATTTCCCTGGAGCGGCAAAACACCTGTGTCGTGCGCATGCATGGTGGCGCGGCGAGGGGGATGACATGGCGACGACCGGGGCGCTGACCGGTGACATGGCAGGTTCTGCCACGCCACCGATCTTGACGCGGCAGACACGCCATCCCTAACGGCGCGGCACTGACGCGCCAAGGCCCACAGCGCGGCAGGATCTAGACACAGACAGAAGCCGACCAGCCTCAATTGCAATTGAACGGGAGTTGAACAACTACAAGTGCCGCGACGCATTGAAACAAATATGAAGCAAATAAATAGAGTCCGTGCGCAAGTTGACAAGTTGCCATATAACATTTTCATTGGTTCGACATAACCAACTAAGTCTGCAAGTTTCGGACGACAATATTCGTTTGACATAACCAACTAAGTCCTAGGAGTGTAAGGATCCTCGGACGTCTCTGTCTCTTCGGATTTGTAGGCAACACATTAGGAGTGTAGCCAACGTCGGTGTGGTCGCGTTGCCGGTGCATACGGCTCGTACCCTACAAGTATATGATATGCACGATTACTTATAATCTTTATAATCGTTACTTCATGGAGCCTACGTATTTAAAGAAACTATCTTTGTTACTACCTGTGAGACTCCTTGGGTACCAAGCGGGGCACCACCTAGTTGAGACATGCCGATCTCGTCCTGCTGCCAATCGTCCTACTGGTGGTGCTATATGCGAAAACCCGGGGGGTCGTCGTCGTCCTCCTCGTTTGCAGGGTCCTTCATAGCGCTATGATGTGGTGGTGTATGCACTGCGGAAGCGGCACCTGTCATCGGCTGAGAAGAGTCAGCTGGTGTCCTCAAAGAGCCAAAAGACATGCCACCCGACCACGCCGGGTAATCGGGTTCCACCCAAGGAGTGTCTATGCAGCTCAACTTCTAAGCTAGCTTCCTGCAGTTCAGCTTCACCTTCTGCATAAATAGACGTTAACGTTAGTGCATTTCCCAAATGCATATACACTAAAAAAACATTTTCGGAACGGACAAGTTTATGTTTACCTCCACAAAAGCCTCGAGAACGCCTAGCCCCTGCCCGCTAGACTCGTGAAGCCAAAACGCTGCTTCGTTGGACAGCCTTGACAATTGTGTCGCCTGGGTACAGAAATGCGGTTGGACAGTTTTAGTACACATACTTAATACCAAATGGATAACAAATTGTACCATTCGAGTATCTTACCACGTATCTTTGAAGCGGGGCTCTCTGTAATTGTGTGCCGTCCCTAGTGGCAACGTCGTACACATCTTCGATCACATCTTCCTCGTCGTCCTTGTCAATCACCTCCTTAGTGTACGGGGGCTTGATATGTGTACTCGTAGACCTGTGAAGCCACCGCAAGGACTCTCGAAGGTGTGCTGGTCGTGTGGGGGACCCGCATCGACCGGCTGCTGGTCCCTGGTCTGCCATAACTAGATGTACACGTTGTGTGTCACGCGACAATCCTTGGTCTTGTACCTCTTCCTACGGTCATACCTGCAACAAAACAATTGTTAGTTGTGCCATACACACCTCTGAATTGTAGCTTTGTTATTAATCGACAACGCACCCGTGCAATTCTTGGTTGGTGGAGTAAAGCTGTAACAGAACCGACCAATTTATAAGAGCACAAGTATGAAAGCAATCACCGGAGTGATCAAACCGTCATACTTGAACCCATATAAACCCGGTAGTCAACTGAAACCATGAAGGATTTCAAACCAACTTGCATACAACCAAGATCACAGTAATTCAACATAACAAGCCACATGTTACATCCATTTCACAAGTAGTTCGCAAGTACCTCATACATCAGAGTACACATAGTTATTACAAAACGAGTTCACAAATAGTAGAAGCAAAGTAGTTTGAGACCATCACACACACTTAGTTCAAATACAAACCAGCACCATAGTCATATCCAACAAAAGCAGTAAGATAAGATAACATAGATGATCATGCCCATGATCTAGTCCTCATCCCCAGCAGGGTGGAGACAATACTTGCAGTAGCCGTTATAGAGCACGTCATCTGCAACAAAAGGGAATAAACCCTGAGTATGAGAATGTACTCAGCTAGACTTACCCATCATAAACCAAAAATAAATGACACCAAGGAGTATGCAAGGCTTTATCAGTGGATCTTGCTGGACAACCTCTTTGCATAAAAGCTTGAGTAACCATTAGCATTATTCACCTGTACTAGCAGTGACTTTTAGCCATTTTCTACCATCTATATTAGCACCTGTACTAATCAATCATTTGATTTAGTTGCAAACAATAATAACCATATCAGGTATTTCATGGCTCATCATTATCATCCTCCTCATGATCATCATCATTTAACCATATCTTTACATTTAGTGAATCTACGTTGCCGCTGCTCAGTCAAGTTCTCACTATCCGGGAGAGACGGTGATTCGAATCGATTCCTATCTAGCTGGAGGGGTATTCCTAACACAAACCAAGGCATATTGCGCGAAGGCAGCCTTAGGTCACCTTTGGTACATCTCGGGAATCGCGGCTCCGAGCAGTGCCGCACCCTTAGGGAGTCCACTCTGCCAGGTGGTCAATCTCACCTCGGACTTATGCCAATAGCTCCCCGCACATCCTTACTACCGCCAGGGTGCGCACTTTCACTTCTCGGTCTTCTGGCCTGAGTTGAGCTACTCGGTTTCGTGGTCGAAACGAGTTATCCAGCCAACTAAGTGATAGGCATGCGTTCAACATGACATGGGGACGTACAGCGAATCGGTCCTTAAACGACACAGACGGGGATAGATTCACACCCAAGACCTCCATGCCTTGTTGCTACACTACCGTCATCCCATCCGGTCTCTTTTCAATATTAACACATGGTTCTTTTTCATGATAGCAAATATAGCCAACCGTGACCAGAGCTCATCCTACATCTCGCAGGTGACAGGAAATCACCCAACTTCTACCGGACTAAGCATAGCTAAGCATCATTCGATCCTACACTTAATTAGGATTCATAGGATTTTATCTGGACAAGGTAAGGATATAATGCAACAATTGGTTCCAACCAATTCCTATACTTAATGCATCATCAACAATAAAAGATACTCAAGATATTTGTAAAAACATGGGAGACTTAGAATGCTCCGGGGCTTGCCTTTCAGAAAAGAGGAAGGTTGGTGATCGGGGCACTCAAGAACTTCTTCGCTGGCTCCTTCTTTGGGTGTCTGCACCTCCTGCTCCTGAGCTTGCTGCTGCTCCTCCGGAAGTACTGGCTTGAATTCTAGAAGCGTGACTCCCTCCGGAACACCTATTGCATGCATACGCATAGGATAAGAATCATGCATGCACAAGAGATGGAAGATGATGATGAAATGTACAGCCATGTATGAATGGACGCATGAAAGACATAATGATACAAGATTAACATCGATATTTACCGAGTAGGTGCATATCTCTTTTAGAAAACAAGAACGGCACACTCACCAAGTTCTAACAACCTAAGATAAAGTTGTTCATCTTTAGTAAGAGGTCTAGCACCTGCAACTAACAATTTATCTTAATTAGCCTAGCATCTAAATCATCACATCAACTCATATAAAGCAAACAAGTCATTCACTGCACTCAACAGTTTTCAGGCTGCAAACAACAGCCACAAGTTTGATCCATAACTGGAGTTCTACAAACCCAAATACCATGATTTAAGACTTTCTGGAAAGCTTATGAAATTGTCTACAATTCATTTTCAGATCTCAAAGCATGATTCCAAACTTCACCAGGTCGAATTCTTTTAATCAATAGATGTCTGTCTTAACAAGACAGAGAATAGGCAAGGCTGGAACCTAACTTTAAACAGCTGTAGTTCCTAAACTACTGGGCCAAATGCCCTCAAATTTTGACAGGAGCTAGATACATAAATTATCTACAACTCTTGTGTTCATCACATTAACAGAAAACCAAAATATCATGGGGAACTTCCTAAAGTCCCCAAATCTATCCAGAGGGACATAATGCAAACGAAATAATTAATAACTTATGATATAAACACATAATTGGATAAAACTAACTCTACTCACATATCACTCATATCACATGAACACCAGAAATTAGGGTGTTCATCACCAAAATATTTCTTTTAATACCTTTCTTAATTTATTTAATTAATTAGAGGAAATGGTAAACATATATTAAAACTACACCATTAAATCTACAAAAATTACAGTAGATACTACATGCTCTAAGTAGACTACCATAAAAATCTCACACCATTTGAGTAAGTATAACAGCCTATACAAAAATGATAAGGCATAATGGCTTAAAATGGCAGAATTAGGAAACCTTAGTGAAAAATGTCAAGCCACAGATTTCATATTTTTCCTAGCATCCCTAAGGTACTAAGATACTACCTAACATGTTTCACGGCCATAGGATTCCTAGATAATTTACAAAAATTCACACAAGTATCCACCAATGATAAAAGAAAATCTATAACTCAAAACCTACACATGCAATGACTCTCAAATTTTAACCAGAGCTTCTACTAAGCAATACTAGCTTACCCACAAAATTTCACAATTTTTGGATCACAGAAACTAAAGATATGATTTAAACAAGTTTGCATGCATTTAAAAACACTTTTTAAGTTCCTATTTAATTCATCCAAAATTTCTACATAATGTGCTCAAGACATATTTTTCTTAAATACTAGACCTCACTGTGAGTCTAACAAAATTTGAATCATATCATTTGGATCTACATATTTGGAGTTACAAAATTCACAAAACAGCATTCAAATCAACAATTTTGAACTAGCCTATGAACAATAGTCACTGACGCGTGGGACCCGGGCGTCAGCCGGACCCACTGGTCAGCGATAGCGAAGCAGGGGAGGCACACGCGACGGCGCGGCAGCGGTGGAGCTCGCCGACGGCAACTCCTCTGGCGAAACCACGGCTACCAGCGTGTTCCCCAAAGTCTCCCGCGTCGATTGACCCCCTAAGCCTAGACCCTAGCGGCCCCTAAGCACGCCGGCCATGGCGCACGGCAGTGCACGGCCGCGTTCTGGCATGTCCGAACCGGCGTGGTCGGTAGCGTCTTCACAGGAGCAACTACACAAGATGGAGAAGACGAGACGAAGGCTAGGAATGGAGGAGCGGTGCGGTGGTGCGCTGGCCACGGTGAGCGCCAACTCCGGCGAAGCTTAGCCATGGCGGGCGGTGGTGGAAACGGCCAGAGGCCCTCACCTAAGGACGATTGGCTCAGCTAGAAGGTGGGGAAGGTCGAGAAGAACACGGCGGAGCTACGGTGAAGGCATAGTGCGCGTTTTTGCAGCGGTGAGCAAGCTCTACGACGGCACAGTTGGATCGGCAATGGCAGAGCGACTGAGCTTGCTTGTGGCGCGGTGGAAGGCGACTGGAGTGGAGAAATTGAAGTGGTGAATGCGTCAGGCAGGCGCGCGGGGGTGTTCACATCGTGGCCGGCCATGCCAGGACGCCCGCGGTGCGTGGCAACGCGGTCAGCCGGCCGGCGATGGGTTGCGCCACGCGGCGTTCATTTTCTGAAATGGACATCACTATAGCTTGTCTGAAACGCTGATTCGGTGCTCCATCACCCGACTGACAGGCGTTGTTTGACAGGGATTAGCTCCTAAACCGTGACGTATTAGTGGAAGAAATGAACATGAAACTTGTAGAGTTAAGATAGGTCTACAACTTTGCTTTAGAAATCAACAGCTAGTTCTCCATGGATCAAGAGTTGTATCAAGCCAAAGTTGGCTCAATCAAACTGAAATGGCATTTAGGACTTAGAAATATTTTCAAGTGTTGAATCAGCTTTCACTTCTGACTTGTGGGTCCTTTTTGAACATGTTGTGCACATTTTCATGACTTGGCTTCTAAACAAAGTTTGTTCCTTATAAAATTTGCTACAACTTTGCTTTAGGTTGCTCAGACATGCAAACATCCTAAGCTACACTTTTTAAACAGTCAAACAAAAGGGTTTAGGGGTCAAAACAAGTCAAACTACTATTTGAAATCACAATTAGGCAACATGGTCAACATGAACCATGTTCCAAATGACATTCTAAGTGTCACTATGTTGTTTAAGATAATTATTAGCCACACCACACATTGGTCACACAAGAATCAAGCATTGCATGTACTGAAACAATGAAAAACACATGGAATGTTACATTTGTTTCATAGTCATGTTTCACATGTTTCATGATCTTGTTGCATAGTATGAACTAACCATATTTCACTAAAGTGAGTTACACATGTTGCACTTGAGTGTTGCACACTATTCATTTCATAAAACAAACACACATGGAATATAAACATATGTTGTAATGTTTCAAAAGCATGTTTCATACAATCTAAGCTCATGAATGGATGAATGATGCTCATGTTTATGAAATGCAAATGCAAATGTGGAAGCCAAACACCTAGGGTGTTACCGCCCTACCCCCTTATAAAAATCTCGCCCCAAGATTTGAAAAGCGTACCATTTTGAATAAAAGGTAGGGTATACATCCTTCAAATAATCTTTCCGTTCCCACGTTGCATCGCTCTCACTACCTTGGTTACTCCACATAACCTTGTAGAACTTAACCACACGGTTCCGGTTACTCTTTCTCTTGTGTCGATAATCCGCACTGGCCTTTCTTCATAGGATAGATCTGATTTCAACTTGATATTTCTAAGTGAAACTCTTTCTTCGGGAACACGAAGACACTTCTTCAATTGAGAGACATGAAAAACATTGAAGATAGCTCTCATCTCATAAGGTAACTCTATCTTGTAAGCTACATTCCCACTCTTCTCTATGATCGGATATGGGCCTACATACCTAGGTGCAAGCTTCCTCTTTACTCCGAATCGCTGCACACCTTTCATCGGTGACACTTTCAGATAAACGTGATCACCTACTTCAAACTCAATAGGCTTCCTTCTCTTATCCGCATAGCTTTTCTGCCTAGCTTGAGCTGCTTTCATATGTTTCTGGATAGTATGGACTTGTTGTTCTGCCTCTTCGACAAAATCAATGTCGTAGTATCTCCTTTCTCTAGATTCAACCCAGTTCAAAGGAGTTCTACACTTGCGGCCATACAATGCTTCAACGGGGCCATCTTGATGCTTTCTTGATAACTATTATTATAGGAAAATTCAGCCAAGGGTAACCACTTATCCCACGAACCTTTGGATGATATGACATAAGCTCTCAACATGTCTTTCAATATCTGATTCACTCACTCTGTCTGTCCGGAGGTTTGTGGATGATAAGCAGAACTTCTAACTAAGTTGGTCCCTATCATCTTGTGCAACTGTTCCCAAAAATGAGCGGTGAACTGAGGTCCTCTATCAGATACAATGGTTCTAGGAACACCATGGAGACGTACTATCTGATTAAAGTATAATTCAGCATAGTCACTTGGTCGATAGTCAACTCTAACTGGTAAGAAATGAGCAGACTTTGTTAAACGATCCACTATTACCCATATGGAATTAAAATTCTTTTAGGTAGGGGGAAGTCCAACAATAAAATCCATACTAATCTCTTCCCATTTCCATCCTGGTATAGACAATGGTTGGAGAAGTCCAGCAGGCTTCATGTGAATTGCTTTGACTCTACAACAATTGTCACACCTTGCAACATAGGCTACGATTTCTTCCTTTATCTTGGTCCACCAAAATCGAGATTTCAAATCTTGATACATTTTGCTACTTCCCGGGTGGATAGATAACTTGGAGGAGTGAGCTTCTTCTAAGATTTGGTTTCTAAGCTCTTTGTCCTTCGGTACTACAAGTCTGTCCTTAAACCATAGAACACCCTTCTCATCAATGAGAAAGTGTTTTGTCTCCTGTTCCTTCATCTTTCTTTTGATGTGGAACACACCCACATCGGTTTTCTGAAGCTCGATGATTTTACTTTCTAGAGAGCAACTAAGGGTAATACTATGCAACACAGCAGGATGTAACAAATGCGCCAAATGATAATCTGCTTCTAAGAGAGAATTACAGTGAGATTTCCTACTCAAAGCATCAGCAACAACATTTGCTTTACCCGGATGATAATGAACTTCTAAGTTATAATCTTTAATCAACTCTAGCCATCTTCTCTGTCTCATGTTCAATTTAGGTTGAGTGAAAATATACTTGAGACTTTTATGATCAGTATAAATATGACACACGTTACCAAGCAGGTAATGCCTCCAAATCTTCAAGGCATGAACAACAGCAGCTAACTCAAGATCATGAGTTGGATAATTGGCTTCATGCTTCCTTAGCTGACGTGAGGCATAATCAATAACTCGTCCTTCCTACATAAGGACACATCCTAAACTAGTACCTGATGCATCACAAAATACATCAAAAGGTTTTTCGATATTCGGTTGTGCCAACACAGGAGCTGATGTCAACAAGGTCCTTAAAGTGCAAAAAGCAATCTCACACTCCGGAGTCCAAACAAACTTCACATCCTTTTGAAGTAACCTGGTCATGGGCTTGGCTACCTTAGAGAAATCTAGGATGAATCGACGATAATATCTAGCCAAACCAAGGAAACTTCTAACCTCATGCACTGAAGTTGGTGCCTTCCAATCCATAACTTCTTGCACCTTAGACGGATCAACCAAAATCCCTTCATCGGACAACACATGACCCAAGAAAGGTACTTTCTTAAGCCAAAACTCACATTTACTGAAGTTGGCATAAAGCTTATGTTCTCGTAGCCTGGATAAAACAACTCTCAGATGCTCGGCATGTTCTTCAGCATTTACGGAAAAGATCAAGATGTCATCAATGAAGACAACTACAAATTTGTCCAGTTCCTCCATGAATACCGAATTCATCAGATATACGAAGTATGCAGGAGCATTGGTCAAACCGAAAGACATAACCAGATACTCATACAACCCATATCTGGTGGAGAAAGCGGTCTTAGGCACATCCTCCGGTCTAATCTTTATCTGATGATAACCATATCTCAAATCAATTTTGGAGAATACCTTTGCCATAGACAATTGATCAAACAAAATATCAATACGGGGCAGTGGATACTTGTTCTTGATTGTGACAGCATTGAGTGGATGATAATCCACACACATGCGCAATGACTTGTCCTTCTTCTTCACAAATATAGCAGGACAACTCCAGGGAGAAGCACTAGGTCGGATAAGACCTTTCTCTAATAGATCTTGTAACTGCACTTTAAGCTCTGCTAACTCATTAGGTGGCATCCTATAAGGCCTTCTAGAAATAGGTGTAGTGCCTGGCACTAACTCGATCTTGAATTCTATATCTCGATTCGGCGGTAAACCAGGTAGATCATCAGGAAATACATCTGGAAATTCACACACTACTGGGACGTCCTCAATTCTCGAGGTCTGGATAGCATTAGCAGTGTTGTGGAGTTCTAGCTCTCTGGGAAGTGGCAGAAGGAAGGCTTCCTTGCTGATAGGATCCCTCAACATAACGACCCTAGTGGAAGTATCAATGAGCACTCCATGACCGCTCATCCACTTCATTCCCAAGATTACATCTATCCCTAATCCCAGCAGAACTACCACATCGGCCATAAACACTCGTCCCTCTATTTCGATACTCACCCCCAGCACTATTTGATTGGTCGAAATATTACTTCCAGCTGCACTAGTGCAATAACTACCCGTGGATACTGTAATTACCTTCTGATTGTATTTTGATGCAAAAGCTGGACTCATAAATGAATGCGAAGCACCAGAATCAAATAGTACAACTACCGGATGGTGATTCACAAGAAACTTACCCACGGTGACCACCTCTCCTGAGGGTATCTCGGTCATGTTGGTGTAGTTAACATGTCCTTGACGAGCACCAGAATTCCCTTGCTTCTGATGATTCTTCTGAGGATAGGGACAATTCTTGGACCAATGACCTGTCCTACCACAATTCCAGTAGGGCCTATTAACTGGCGGAACAAAAGAATTTCCTGGTCCTATGGTGCCCTTTGGAAGAGGTACAGTAAATACCTTCTTGAAACCAGTCTTTGCCTGATTCTTCTTTTGTGGTGGCCGGTACCTAACGACTGTAGTCGGTGGGCGAAACTGAGTCTTCGCTACTGGAGCTTTAGCCTGAGAGACACCTGCCTCAAAGGCCCTCTTGCGATTTTTGGAAGCAGCATATACATTATCGTTATTCTCTTGAGTAAGAGCATCGCTTATGAACTCATTGAAAGTGACACTCTTGTTGTTCCCCATGGACTTCATCAGTTTGGGACTAAGCCCTCTCTTAAAGCTGGCGATTTTCTTTGCTTCTGAATCAACAAATTCTGGAGCATACCTTGCCAGATGATTGAAGGCATGAAGATATTTAGTGAGTGTCTTGGTGCCCTGCACCAACTTCATAAACTCATTGTGCTTTATGGCCATCAACCCGGGAGGAATATAATGACTCTTGAAAGCCTCCTGGAATCGATTCCAAGTGATCTGGGCATTTTCTAGTAGGGTGGACCAATAATGTCGCCACCATATACCTGCTGGTCCTTGTAGCTGATGCGAAGCATACTCCACCTTCATCTGCTCTGTCACCCTGAGCAAACGGAACTTGTGCTCAAGCGTGTTTAGCCACTCTTCTGCTTGGAGCGGCTCTTCAGCTTCCTTGAAGACGGACGGCTTGGTATCTTGGAATTCCTTGAAATCACTAAACTGGTTGGGCTCTGGTCCCTGTCGTTGATGGCGGCCCTGTGCTTGATGCTGGGCCAGGGTATGCATAGCATCTCCCAACGCACGCTGACCTTCCACGAGCATGGCCAACAGATCAGACGGTGTGGGCGATGGTGGCGGTGCAAGATCATCATCACCACTACCCCAGCACGGCCTGAACGCAGATTGCGCGACATCTACAGAAGTGCATTTGTGAGTAATGATGGACGATGTCAGATACATTGCAGATGAATTGTAGAATTATGCCAAACTGAGCTTATTGGAGAGATTAATTTCATACAATAAATAGAGGCACAATAATTCATCCTCATAACATCGCCATAACTTTACTCCGCACATTCATGCGATGCATACGCTCACATGCCAAATTTTTGGTCAACTTCAAAGCTGGACTTCTATTTAAAGCTCACATCCAAATGGAGCCAACATGCAAGTTTCAGGGATTACATCCAAGTATAACGAGGTGGCTCTGCATATCCCACTAAATGTAGCACCCTCCACAACAGGGTTGGGGTGCCAAACACATGAAGGAATGTGTTGCTCCAGGGCGGTAGTGCTGGTGAGACCATCAGTGGTGATGTTGCAATTTGGGTGTGGAAGGATTATCTTAAAAGATGAGAAATATATAACGGAATAATTAAATATAAGGGATGGAGTGATGCAAAAATGTAATGGCATGAGTGAACATGATGCATGCACGTTCCGTACATCCTTACGAATCTTAAGAAAATTTTAGAATTCTAGCGCTATAGACAGTGGCATACATACGTTCTCTCATATACGTATCTAGTCGAGCTACACGTTGCGTTGTTAGTGTACCTGCAGACAAATTCATTGCAGCCCATCCCACAAGAGATAAATAAGCATACAATGAAAGTAGTAAACTAAGATACGCTCCATATATACATCCCATATGTACATACTTTGGTATCCAAAGCTACCCGATAGATGTACCCACAATTAAGTACCTTCATATATACATGTGCGTAACATGTAAATATTCCAGTAACCACAACTAACTCTCCCCTAGACCAACAGTTGGACGGTCATGCTCTCACAACTCACACTTACCTAGGCGTAGAGGCAAATGATCCATACATTACCACCCAAGCAGATGGCATCCATACAATAGCACGCCGTATGGACGATGAAATAAAATGCAAGCAATTACCCCACAAGAGTCATTACTTAATTAAGCCACCTGAAAGTCCTTATTTGGGCATGGAGGATATGACCACTGGCACACTTAAGTAAAATTTCAGATTTGAACACACCTATATATAAGTAACTATAAGTTGTAAAAACTGATTTTTGCAAACAAAAACCTTTGTTTTAAATACACATATGACATGTTTAATGTTGAATCTAGCTCTGATGCCAGGTGTAATAGAACCGACCAATTTATAAGAGCACAAGTACGAAAGCAATCACCGGAGTGATCAAACCGTCATACTTGAACCCATATAAACCCGGTAGTCAACTGAAACCACGAAGGATTTCAATCCAACTTGCATACAACCAAGATCACAGTAATTCAACATAACAATCCACATGTTACATCCATTTCACAAGTAGTTCGCAAGTACCTCATACATCAGAGTACACATAGTTATTACAAAACGAGTTCACAAATAGCGGAAGCAAAGTAGTTTGAGACCATCACACACACTTAGTTCAAATACAAACCAGCACCATAGTCATATCCAGCAAAAGCAGTAAGATAAGATAACATAGATGATCATGCCCATGATCTAGTCTTCATCGCCAGCAGGGTGGAGACAATACTTGCAGTAGCCGTTATAGAGCACGTCATCTGCAACAAGAGGGAATAAACCCTGAGTACGAGAATGTACTCAGCTAGACTTACCCGTCATAAACCAAAAATAAATGACACCAAGGAGTATGCAAGGCTTTATCAGTGGATCTTGCTGGACAACCTCTTTACATAAAAGCATGAGTAACCATTAGCATTATTCACCTGTACTAGCAGTGACTTTTAGCCATTTCCTACCATCTATATTAGCACCTGTACTAATCAATCATTTGATTTAGTTGCAAACAATAATAATCATATCAAGTATTTCATGGCTCATCATTATCATCCTCCTCATGATCATCAACATTTAACCATATCTTTACATTTAGTGAATCTACGTTGCCGCTGCTCAGTCAAGTTCTCACTATCCGGGAGAGACGGCGATTCGAATCGATTCCTATCTAGCTGGAGGGGTATTCCTAACACAAACACAGGCATATCGCACGAAGGCAGCCTTAGGTCACCTTTGGTACATCTCAGGAATCATGGCTCCGAGCAGTGCCGCACCCTCAGGGAGTCCACTCTGCCAGGTGGTCAATCTCACCTCGGACTTACGCCAATAGCTCCCCTCACATCCTTACTACCGCCAGGGAGCGCACTTTCACTTCTTGGTCTTTCGGCCTGAGTTGAGCTACTCGGTTTCACGGTCGGAACGAGTTATCCGGCCAACTAAGTGATAGGCATGTGTTCAACATGACATGGGGACGTACAGCGAATCGGTCCTTAAACGACATAAACGGGGATAGATTCACACCCAAGACCTCCATGCCTTGTTGCTGCACTACCGTCATCCCGTCCGGTCTCTTTTTAATATTAACACATGGTTCTTTTTCATGATAGCAAATATAGCCAACCGTGACCAGAGCTCATCCTACATCTCGCAGGTGACAGGAAATCACCTGATTTCTACCGGTCTAAGCATAGCTAAGCATCATTCGATCCTACACTTAATTAGGATTCATAGGATTTTATCTAGACAAGGTAAGGATATAATGCAACAATTGGTTCCAACCAATTCCTATACTTAATGCATCATCAACAATAAAAGATACTCAAGATATTTGTAAAAACATGGGAGACTTAGAATGCTCCGGGGCTTGCCTTTCAGAAAAGAGGAAGGTTGGTGATCGGGGCACTCAAGAACTTCTTCGTTGGCTCCTTCTTCGGGTGTCTGCACCTCCTGCTCCTGAGCTTGCTGCTGCTCCTCCAGAAGTACTGGCTTGAATTCTAGAAGCGTGACTCCCTCCGGAACACCTATTGCATGCATACGCATAGGATAAGAATCATGCATGCACAAGAGATGGAAGATGATGATGAAATGTACAGCCATGTATGAATGGACGCATGAAAGACATAATGATACAAGATTAACATCGACATTTACCGAGTAGGTGCATATCTCTTTTAGAAAATAAGAACGGCACACTCACCAAGTTCTAACAACCTAAGATAAAGTTGTTCATCTTTAGTAAGAGGTCTAGCACCTGCAACTAACAATTTATCTTAATTAGCCTAGCATCTAAATCATCACATCAACTCATATAAAGCAAACAAGTCATTCACTGCACTCAACAGTTTTCAGGCTGCAAACAACAGCCACAAGTTTGATCCATAACTGGAGTTCTACAAACCCAAATACCATGATTTAAGACTTTCTGGAAAGCTTATGAAATTGTCTACAATTCATTTTCAGATCTCAAAGCATGATTCCAAACTTCACCAGGTCGAACTCTTTTAATCAATAGATGTCTGTCTTAACAAGATAGAGAATAGGCAAGGCTGGAACCTAACTTTAAACAGCTGTAGTTCCTAAACTACTGGGCCAAATGCCCTCAAATTTTGACAGGAGCTAGATACATAAATTATCTACAACTCTTGTGTGCATCACATTCACAGAAAACCAAAATATCATGGGGAACTTCCTAAAGTCCCGAGATCTGTCCAGAGGGACATAATGCAAACGAAATAATTAATAACTTATGATGTAAACACATAATTGGACAAAACTAAATCTACTCACATATCACTCATGTCACATGAACACCAGAAAGTAGGGTGTTCATCACCAAAACATTTCTTTTAATACCTTTCTTAATTTATTTAATTAATTAGAGGAAATGGTAAATATATATTAAAACTACACCATTAAATCTACAAAAATTATAGTAGATACTACATGCTCTAAGTAGACTACCATAAAAATCTCACACCATTTGAGTAAGTATAACAGCCTACACAAAAATGATAAGGCATAATGGCTTAAAATGGCATAATTAGAAAACCTTAGTGAAAAGTGTCAAGCCACAGATTTCATATTTTTCCTAGCATCCCTAAGGTACTAAGATATTACCTAACATGTTTCATGGCCATAGGATTCCTAGATAATTTACAAAAATTCACACAAGTATCCACCAATGATAAAAGGAAAATCTATAACTCAAAAACTACACATGCAATGACTCTCAAATTTTCACCAGAGCTTCTACTAAGCAATACTAGCTTACCCACAAAATTTCACAATTTTTTGATCACAGAAACGCAAGATATGATTTAAACAAGTTTGCATGCATTCAAAAACACTTTTCAAGTTCCTATTTAATTCATCCAAAATTTCTACAGAATGTGCTCAAGACATATTTTTCTTAAATACTAGACCTCACTGTGAGTCTAACAAAATTGGAATCATATCATTTGGATCTACACATTTGGAGTTACAAAATTCACAAAACAGCATTCAAATCAACAATTTTGAACTAGCCCTATGAACAATAGTCACTGACGCGTGGGACCCGGGCGTCAGCCGGACCCACTGGTCAGCAACAGCGAAGCAGGGGAGGCACACGCGACGGCGCGGCAGCGGTGGAGCTCACCGACGGTGACTCCTCCAGCAAAACCACGGCTACCAGCGTGTTCCCCAAAGTCTCCCGCGTCGATTGACCCCCTAAGCCTAGACCCTAGCGGCCCCTAAGCACGCCGGCCATGGCGCACGGTGGCTGGGCCATGGCTTACGGCAGTGCGCGGTCGCGTTCTGGCATGTCCGAACCGGCGTGGTCGGTAGCGTCTTCACAGGAGCAACTACACAAGATGGAGAAGACGAGACAAAGGATAGGAATGGAGGAGCGGTGCGGTGGTGCGCTGGCCACAGTGAGCGCCAACTCCGGCGAAGCTCAGCCATGGCGAGCGGTGGTGGAAACGGCCGGAGGCCCTCACCTAAGGATGATTGGCTCAGCTAGAAGGTGGGGAAGGTCGAGAAGAACACGACGGAGCTACGGTGAAGGCATAGTGCGTGTTTTTGCAGCGGTGAGCAAGCTCTACGACGGTGTTGTTGGATCGGCAATGGCGGAGCGGCTGAGCTTGCTTGTGGCGCGGCGGAAGGCGACTAGAGTGGAGAAATGGAAGTGGCGAATGCATCAGGTAGGCGCGCGGGGGTGTTCACATCATGACCGGCCGTGCCAGGATGCCCGCGGCGCGTGGCAGCACGGTCAGCCGGCCGGCGATGGGTGGCGCCACGCGGCGTTCATTTTCTGAAATGGACATCACTATAGCTTGTCTGAAACGCTGATTCAATGCTCCATCACCCGACTGACAGGCGATGTTTGACAGGGATTAGCTCCTCAACCATGACGTATTAGTGGAAGAAATGAACATGAAACTTGTAGAGTTAAGATAGGTCTACAACTTTGCTTTAGAAATCAACAGCTAGTTCTCCATGGATCAAGAGTTGTATCAAGCCAAAGTTGGCTCAATCAAACTGAAATGGCATTTAGGACTTAGAAATATTTTCAAGTGTTGAATCAGCTTTCACTTCTGACTTGTGGGTCCTTTTTGAACATGTTGTGCACATTTTCATGACTTGGCTTCTAAACAAAGTTTTCCTTATAAAATTTGCTACAACTTTGCTTTAGGTTGCTCAGACATGCAAACATCCTAAGCTACACTTTTTAAACAGGCAAACAAAAGGGTTTAGGGGTCAAAACAAGTCAAACTACTATTTGAAATCACAATTAGGCAACATGGTCAACATGAACAATGTTCCAAATGACATTCTAAGTGTCACTAAGTTGTTTAGGAGAATTATTAGCCACACCACACATTGGTCACACAAGAATCAAGCATTGCATGTACTGAAACAATGAAAAACACATGAAATGTTACATCTGTTTCATAGTCATGTTTCATGATCTTGTTGCGTAGTATGAACTAACCATATTTCACTAAAGTGAGTTACACATGTTGCACTTGAGTGTTGCACACTATTCATTTCATAAAACAAACACACATGGAATATAAACATATGTTGTAATGTTTCAAAAGCATGTTTCATACAATCTAAGCTCATGAATGGATGAATGATGCTCATGTTTATGAAATGCAAGTGCAAATGTGGAAGCCAAACACCTGGGGTGTTACAAAAGCGGTGGTGGATAGCCTGTCATTCTTCCAAACTGCCTGCAAACCCTGATGGGCAAGTGAATCTCGACCACGTGAAAGAAAATAAGAGGGACGTTGCAGCGATACTCGTCTGACTCATCCCTAGTGATAGGACTCAGATAGTCCTAGAGCTCCGGAGCATCCCAAGGACACCAATGCACATGAACATTTCGTAATTGAGTTAGGTTGTGATATGTACATCGAACAAGACACGTGTATGATAGTAAAGAGAGCGTAACCTGGTGCTGTGTCAGGACGTCAAGACAGTCCATGTACTCCCTATACTTACGCCTCGCATTCCCTCTAACTAACTCAGCTTGCATCCAGATATACAGAGCTGTAGGAAGTGTATCCTGCCCGTTCCAATGCTGCATTGAACACGATAATTGTAACAGAACCAACCAAATCATAAGAACGTAAGTACAAAAACAATCATCGAAGCGATCAAATTCCTGTACTTAAGCTCCCATAATCCCGGTAGTCTGGAAATCACGAAGGATTTCAACCAACTCTCGACATACAAACCAAGATCATAGTGATTCAACACAACACATCATCCGTTACAACATTTCATAAGTAGCATTCGGAATACATCCATTAGAGTTCAAATAAAATATTACAAACCAAGTTCAAATGCGCGGAAGCAACATAGTTTAGTACATAACTTCATAGTTTCAAATACATTGGCAGATCTGAGTCATGTCCCACAAAAGCATTATCAGGTACAAGAACTAGTAGCGACCGCGCCCAATGGTCTAGTCTTCATCCCCAGCTGGGAGAAGGCAGTACTTGCAGCAACCAAAGTAGAACTGGTCATCTGCAACAGGTGGGAGATAAACCCTGAGTATGAGAAGGTACTCAGCTAGACTTACCTGACAAAACCAGAAATAAAAGACACCAAGGATCATGCAAGGCTTTTTAGGTGGGCTAGCTGGACACAGTTGCATAAAAGAGCTTATGATTATAGTAACCAATTTAAACTTAGCATCAAACTTATCATCATTTACCTGTCCACTAGATTAGCACCTATACTAGAGCACTCACTTATTAGGAGCAAACAATATTAACCATAGCAGGTATAATAAGGCTGTCATCATCATATCATCATTTCTGAACCATTATGTTATTTAGTGCATCTACATTGGAGATAATCCCGTCAAGTTCTCACTAACCGGGAGAGACGGCGACTCGAATCAAATTACAACTCAGCTGAGGGGGTATTCCTAACTCTCACCGTGGCATACTTTGCAAGGGTAGCCGTGGGTCACCTTTGGAACAACTCAGGAACCAAATTCGCGGGTTCGATCAGCGCCAGCACTCTCAGGGATTACCCTTCTGCCAGGACGATCAGGACTTTTAAATCACCTGCCCTTGGACTCACGCCTACGGCTCCCTTTTGAGAAGCACTTTATACTTATTGACTCCCGGCCTGAGGTGAGCTACTCGGCTTCGCGGTCGGTCTTCGGACACGGCCAACTAAGAGAGAGGCATGCGTTCAACATGAACAGGAAAGGCTCCAAGAATCAGTCCTTAAGCGACACAGACGGAGTCACTGCAAACCGGCAAGCCTCCGCCCGGTCTTCATTTCAAATTAAGACTGGTTCTTTTCCACGATAGCAAATATAGCCAACCGTGCCATATGTATCTTCCTATATCTCGCAGGTGACAGGAAATCACCCAACTTCTACCGCGTTTAAGCAGGGCTAAGCACTACACGAGCCTGAGCTACATAGGATTCAGGGTAACAATATCTGGACAAGGATTGGGTAACCAATGCAGCAATTGTTTGCATCCAACACCTAAACTTAATGCAACAATATATATATAGATATATAATAATAATACTGTAACTGCATTTCGGAAATTAGGAGGCTTAATATGCTCCGGGGCTTGCCTTTCACAAAGTTGCACGGACGGTGATCCGGGCACTCAACGGCGACCTCGTCTGGCACTTCTTCTGAAGGCTGCACCTCCTGAACCTCCGGTGTCGGCTGCTGCTGCTCGCTCGGTTCCTCGAATTCCAGCAGGGTCACTCCTTCCGGTACACCTATTGCATGCCGATGCACGAGATAAATATCATGGATGCATAAGGAATGACATGATGCTCATGATGAATGAATCATAGTAAGTGTTTGACGAAAACATTACTGGACACTCGTTTACCGATTAAGAATAGCTCTATTCAAATCACTTTAAAACAGGTATCTAACTTAACTTGAAGAACAAGATCAACTTACCTAACTTGCATAACCTAAGATAAAGATGCTCATCTTCAGTTAAAGGCCTAACACCTAGGAACATTACCACAAACTTAGAAATAGTAAAGGCATACATAAATCAACATTTAAAGTTTCATATGCACATAAATAGTCCCTTAATTCAATCACAACCAGAGTTCTACAAATCCAAATGACATGCAAGAGGACATTCTAGAAAGCTTATGAAATTCTCTACAATTCATTTGTAAACATCAAAGCATGATTCTTAAGTTAACCAAATCAAATTCCAGTAAACCTAGAATCTGTCCCGCAATGATAGGGTTACTAACTTAATTATTTAATGATGATGCAAAAGCCTAATTTGACCAAACCAAGTTTACCAACTTGTTGCACATACCAGAGGAACACTAGAAAGTATAATGCCAACTTCTAAATAAATCATTTAATATCCTTTTCTAATTTATTTAGTTAATTAGGTGATTAAACCAACATATAGTAAAACTATTCATAAAAATCTACAAAAATTACAGTAGCTATCTCATGCTTCACATAGACTACCATAAAAATTTCAAAGCCATTGAGCAAGTAGAACTTGCTGTATCCAAAATAACAGGTGGCATGCCTATTTTTTAGCATAATTAGGAAACCCTAATGAAAAGTGTCAAGCAATAGATTTCACATTTTTTCTAGTATCATTCAAGCATAAGAATAGCACTCACCAAATTTTACCTTTACTGAATCTATAGAAAAATTATGAAAATTCACACAAGATCCATCCATTGATAAAAAGGAAATTCTATAACTCAAAAACTACAAAATTTTAACCAGAGCTTCTACTAAGCAATAATAGATTACCCACAAAATTTCATAATTTTTGGACCCCAGAAACTCAAGATAAAATTCAAACAAGTTTGCATGTATCCAAAAACACATTTCAAAGTCCTATTTAATTCATCCAGAATTTCTAAAACATGTGCCCATATAATATTTTTAGTAAATACTAGACATTATCATGAACTCAACAAAATTGGAACCATAGCATTTGGATCTACCAAACTCGAGTTACACATTTTTGAATCATGCACACAATTCTGTGAAAAACAAAATAAACAAAACAAAACAAGAAATCATTTCACTGTTGTTGGGCCGGCCCGAGGAAACGGTGGCCCACGAACAATGCTGGCGCGGCCCAGACAACGATGCGGCCCACGCTGGGCTCCCGCCTCAGCCGCGGCGACTGACGGGAGGGGCCCACGCGTCAGCGAGACAGACAGGGGAGCGGAGGAAGACGACGGCGCAACTCGCCGCCGGTGGCTCCTCTAGCGAAGGCAACGGTGCCAACGGTTTTGCCTCACCCAAGCCGACATAGGGGAACCATCTATTGCAGCAAATGACATAGCTAGAGGGGGTGGCGATGGCCACGGCGGCGCTCGGCCGCGGCTTGACCGGCTCCGACGAAACTACGGCGTCGCGGCCCCTAACGGTGACCCTACGAGCTTCCTCAGTGCTCCTTAGACCTAGCGCAAGGCAGAGGAGGGACGGCAATGGCGTGAGGAGAGCTGGCCGCGTGGAGTGCTAACTCCGGCGAGGTCCGACAAGGCGGTGGTGGGGAAAAACGGTGATTTCATCCATACCAAGGCGAAATTGGCATGACGGTGGGGTGGAGGAGGTAGACGGAAACACGGCGAGGCTCTGGGTGAGCTGGGCGACGCGTTTTTGCTAGGACGTGGGAGCTAGGCGAGGGCGAAGGTCCGGCTGGCAATGGCGGACGGCTTCGGTGCTGCGCGCTGTGGGAGGCGAGAGATGAGAATGGAGCGGGCGACTCGATCGGGCAGGCGCTGGGGTGCTCCATGACACGGCTAGTCTTGCCAGGGCACCTGCGGCGCGTGGCCTACGCGGTCAGGCGACCGGCGACGCGCGTCCCCCATGCGTCGGGTGTTTACTGAAATGGAGATCACTGTAGCTCGCCTGAAACATCGATTCAGTGATCCAACGACCGACTGACAGCGTACTTTTGGTGATCTATAACTCCCAAACGGTAGCGATCCGGTTCATGGTGTAGTTAACAAAATTAAAGATCCAAGTGAGTACAACAACTTTGTTAATTGGAGCTTGGACTAATTCGGTTAGGATTGGGAGATACAAGTCTCCAAACAGGGATACTCGAAACTAAAAATCGCCTAAACGACTTAGGAAAAATTCTAAGTGTGAATTCAGCATGGCAATCTGACTTGTGGGCCATGTTTGACCATGTTCCACACATTTTCATGAGTTGGCCATTAAACAACTTTTATTCCTTGATAAATTAGCTACAACTTTTGTAAAGAGTGCACAGCCATGCAAAGTCTCTAAGTTGGACTTTTGAATCAGTCAAACATTGACACTCCAAGGGTCAATTCAAGTCAAACCTCCACTTAAGGGCATTTTGGTCATTTTGATCCACATGAACAATGTCCCAACAAGTAACCTAAGTATAGTTAAGGTGTAATAGACCATGATCAACCACTTTACCAAATTGTTATACCAACCTTTAATGATCACATGTGATAAAGCAACTAAAACAAGTAATTCACTCCTATGTTGCAATGCAATGTTTCACATGTTTCAAGACCTTGTTGTCATTTTATAATTGCCACATTACTACCATATTGCCATGTTTCAAAGTATGAGAGTTTCATGTTACATTCACATGTTGCACTACTACCACTCTAAGCAATCAAGCATGAAACACCTACAATTTAAAATGTTGCATATGTATGTTTCAATGATAATGGCATGATGACATAGATAATGCACATGTTTATGAAATGACATGCAATTTAGTGGAAGCCTAAACACCTAGGGTGTTACAATAATGAATTAGCCATTACTAATTTCATCAATTATAACTGCCTCGAAGAATATAGTGAACCGAAGTACTTACAGGGAAACCAGTAACAAAGGGCCTCCCAACGGGCCATCGTTCCCAACACCAAACCTGGAGTAGGTAGGAGCAACCCCCAAGGTTCGCATATCCTAAAGTGCGACGGCAGACAACGCATAGCTGTCGAAACGTCCATGCTAGGACTACGCTGCCCTAGCTGTAAGCCGCTATGTTATCCCACGGCTGGCGCAGTATGTCAAGAAAGATCCAGCTGATGGTGTTGCCCGAGGCGTCTGGGAATAGGAAAGCACCAAGAAAGTGCCAGAGCCACACTCTAGCGAACCTGACGATCTGAGCCTCATCAGCCTATGGGTCCAAGTAATCAAAGTGCTCTGTGATCCACGACGACAAAACACCAGAACTTTTCCTAAAATTCACCAAAGAAAATGAGACCCAATGGCTGCAGGAAAGCAATGCAAGTATTAAATAGGCTTGAATTGCTGACTTATTTTTCTTGGAAACCTCATCGTCCGGTGGAAGAAAGCAAGTGAACTAAGCCACCAGCTCCATCCAGTGATCGTTGTCAACTATACCTATCACTGTAAGTCCCCCCAACCGAAGGCCAAAGAGAGGCTTCACATCCTGCATGGTTAAGGTCATCTCGCCGCAAGGTAGGTGGAACGTGTGGGTCTCAGGCCTCCACCTGTTATAAGAATAGAACGACTGTTAGTTACCTCAAATTTGTTATAAGAATGTTTCCGTACAATGAAGGCACTCGCACCTGTCTATAGCTATAGTAAGTAGTGCTGGTCAAGGGGTGGAAGACCGTAGTTGACAACACGGACAAGCTCGAGGAAGCCGACACGCCGTATGTATGGCGCATAACGCTCGTCCCACTGGTGCGCCCTAGTGTGCATGCAGAGCCTCAAAGGAGACAAGGGTACCTCTGCGTCGGTGTTAGTCAAGAAGTGTGCTCGGTGCGGGTCGTCATACTCCACCTCAAGAAAGAGGTACAATGGGTGTTGCGTGGGAGGGGCCATCCTGTTACAAATTGATAAATAAAGGGTTAGAGTATTCAAATTAACAATATTCAAATTAACATTACGTAACATTACAAAATTTGAACTACTTGTTATGCAATACGAACACAATATGAAAGCACATGGATATATTCAAAGTAACATTAACAGACATATTAAACAACTTCACTAGAAAAATAAGCAACTTCTATGTATAGCTGTTCAGACACAAGACAACTAGAAGATGCCATAACTGCATTTGCTATATAGCTTTCCTTTCTTTTTCATTGCATTGTTGATTTTAAGTATATAATTTACACAATCTATAATTGGGGAGATGCCATAACTGCATTTGCTATATAGCTTTCCTTCCTTTCCTCTCATGATAGCCCATTTCCATCCACCAGAAGCGACGGCCTTTCCCCCACTTGCTCCCCACATTTAAGCATTTACGCCCAACTTGAAAAGACAAATTAAAGCCACAGCTTCGCGCTAGCGAGTACGCTAAAAGCTTCTTTGCCAACTTTAGAATGAAAACGAATACGGATAATACGGGAAGCTATTCACGGCACCACTAATGAGTATGCTAGAGGTTCCGTTACTAACTGCTATACGAAAATGGATGAATGTATCTATGGGTGGGTGAACATATTTATGGACAATTTAGGAAAACAAAACCATGGTTTCGTGCCGCTGATATGCTAAAAGCTTCTTTGCTAACTTTAAAATAAAAATAGATACAGATAATATAGAAAGATAACCATAGCCCCACGATAATAATATATATACTAGAAGCTTCTTTGCCAACTCTAAAACTGTAACCAACTTTTATTTTTGGGTCATTGACTAATTTAGCTCCTAACCTACTTGAATTGGTCTCACAAAAATCAGTAGAATAAGAATTTCAACACTTAGCAATTTTGCTAAGTCCGGTGGAACTGACAGCCTGACGAGCCGACATTTGGGATGATATAACTCGGGTTCGGTTGGGAATTTGCACGAGCTCCTTGAACAAGAATTGGAGTTGGTACATGGGTCTACAAAAGTTGTTTAGGTCGGTCGCACGATAGAGCTACATTTTAGCAGAAAAATCATCGTCAACTCGCGCTGTCACGCGTGACCACTGCTTAACTGATGAAATGAATCGCTGTCTTCGGTGGCCGACAGGAACAGAGTCTGCGCGCTGCGTGGAAGCCAGCGGACGCCGCGCGTCGCCGGCGCCCCACCGCGTGTGGCCAAGGCAGGCCAGCGCGCGCCCTAACCTCGCCAACACCCGCCCGCATTGCCCCGCGCACACCATTTGCATTTTCTCGGTTTCTTCCTCGCCCGCAGCGGCAGCCGAGCTCTTCCCTGCCTCCGCCGTCGCCATAGCCAGTGCAAGCTCACGCCGAGCCACCCATTCGTCACCACAGCAGCACCACCATCTCTCCAGCAACCCGCTGCGTCCACCCGTGTTCGCTGACTGTGTTCGGTAAGCGCCAGCGCCGTGCGCAAACTCGCCAGAGCTTCGCCGCCAACTCCGTCGTCGTGGCCACGCCACCACAGTCCACCTCTCGCTACGCTAGTTGGTGCACTAGGTTCCTCGTAGTTCGTAGATGCTTGTTCGCACGTTAGGTTGAGCTGCCGAGTGCGTCACTGACGTACCGCCGTCGTCCCGCCTCGCCATGCCGCCATGAGCGCCGCCACCGTCTGTAGCTCCATCGATAGTCTCGGCCAAGTAGGTCAGTAGGTCTAGGAAGTCGTAGGGATCACTGGGTGAAGATGTCACCGCCGGCAACCTCGTCGTTGGCGAGCTCTGGCTGCGCAAGCTAGTCCAGCGCCGCCTGCTCTGTTCTCGTTTCACTGACGTGTGGGGTCACTGGTTCGCGGGTCCCACCGGTCAGCGATAGTAGTAGAGAAGGATAGTTCCTTTTGATTCTAGATTTCATGTGTTTTGTGATTTTTAGATCTCCAGTTGTATAGCTTCAAAAATTGTGAAATAAATTTGGTAGTGTTACTTAGGAAGTGTAGTATTTAATAAAAATATGATCTTGACACTTACAGTCGAAATTTTGGTAGATTTAAATAGAAATTTGAAATGTGTTTTTGAATGCATCCAAACTTGTTTATTTTATATCTAGAGTTCCTGTACTCCAAAAATTATGAAATTTTGGTAGCAAGCTATTCTTGACATGTATGAGCTCTAGTAAAAATTTGAGGATCAGTGCATGTATAGATTTGTAGTTATAGATTTTCCTTTTATAATTAGGGGATCCTTGTATGAATTTTTATAAATTATTTATGAGTCCAATATTCATGAAATTTGTTGGAGGTTATCCTAGTACTATAGGGATGCTAAGAAAAATATAAAATCTATAGCTTGACACTTTTCACTATGGTTTTCTATTTATGTTATTTTAAGCCTTTCAGCCTTGTTATTTTTGCATATAATGTTTTACTTGATAAAATGGCATAAAACTTTTACAGTAGTCTTTTGGTAGCATTAGTAAGGCACTGTAAATTTGTGAGAATTTATGAAGTACATCTAGTATATGTTGGTTATTTAACCTAAGTATCTAAATAAAATAATAAAGGCATTTAAAGAAATAGTTTGGACTTCACCATTAAGTTTTCTTGAGTGTATTTAGTATGTTTAAACTATTGGTAGACTTTGTGTTGTCAAACTTTGAATAATTATATGAAGTAGAAGTATTGTTACTTTATAATGCGAATTGGAATAGTTTCCGGACAGATTCGGTAGTTTGATAAGTTGCATGATAAAAATGATGTTTGCTGTAAAAATGGTTAATAACAAAGTTGTAGATAACTTCATCATATGTCTTGTGTTAAAATTTCAGGACCATAGATCAAACGGTTTAGGGGTTACAACTGTTTAAAGTTAGCTTTTCCGAATTTGCTTATTCTCTGGAATTTCTGGACATCACTGATATGATTGTCTATTTTGGCTAAGATAAATTGTGATTTAGCTTTTGTGAATTAAATAAGAGTTGTAGGTAATTTTATAAGCTTTCCAGAAAGTCTAGTTTCACTGCATTTGGATAATTAGAACTCCAGTAATGAGTAAAACCAGTAGCTGCTGTTTGTGAAATAGTAGATGCATTGTTGAAATAATTAATTACATAATCAAGAAGAGATATGCACCTACTCAGTAAACGCGATGCACCTGTTGTTACTTAAACCACATGCTGTTAAGAATATTTGCAAGAATGCATTCTTCATGTATCATCATACCACACTTGTTAACATATTAGCATTCGCAATATCTTATGTCATATTCATGCATCTAGGATCGGAGGAAGAAATAACGTTGCTGGAATTCGACGAAGTAGAGGAAGGGGACTAGCAGGAGAATTCTCAAGTCGCAGCTCCCGAAGGCGAGGAGCAGAATCCTGAAGAGCTTCCAGAGTGTCCTGACCACCGCCCTACTTCCTTTCTGTGAGGCAAGCGCCGGAGCATTTTAAGTCTCCTAGCATTTTACAAACGATTACTTAAGTACTTATGATTGATGCATTAGGTTATAAGAGTTGATTGGAACCCCTCGATGCATATGAATTCCTTGTCAAGATATTACACCTTTAACTGGTATAGGTCCAGGATCGAATATATGCTTAGCCATGCTTAGACCGGTAGAAGTCGTGTGATTTCCTGTCACCTGTGAGATATAGGTGGATACCGGAGCACGGTTGGCTATATTTGCTATCGTGGAACAGAACCATGGGGTAAAAGAAAATCGAGGCCGGGCGGAGTCTATGCGTAGGATGACTCATGAGATTCCGTCTGTGCCGATCAAGGACCGTACCGTTGTTGGAACTTCTGACAAGATTGAACGCATGCCTATCACTTAGCTAGCCGGATAACTTGTTCTGACCGCGAAGCCAAGTAGCTCAACTCAGGCTGGGGCCCCGTTCTATTGTGCGCTCCTTGCGGGGGGCGATCAGACTGAGCCCAAGGGTAGGCTAGGCCTGAACGTCCTGGCATCTGGTGTCCCAGATTGTGCGGCGCGGTATGGACCAACGAAATGTGTACCTAAGTTGTACCAAAGATGACCTAAGGCTGCCTTCGCGCGGTATGCCTGGTTTTGTGTTAGGAATAAATTCCCAGCTGGTTGAAATCGATTAGAATCACCGTCTCTCTTGGATAGTGAGAAACTTGGCTAGCTCCAACATCGTAGTAACTGTGTTATGGAACATGATGGTTCGGATGAATATGGAATTACAATACCTGTTATGGTTACTATTGTATGCTTTTAAATGGATATACCACATGTTTGGCAGGATAGTTGCTAATCTAGAGATGGATAGTTATAATTAACCTGATATTGGAACCATAATTGTATAACAAGTTAATCGCTTTTATGCAAAATGTTGTCAAGCTATCCCCACTTATACAGCCTTGCATAATCCTTGGAGTCATTTTATTTCTGGTTTATGACGGGTAAGTCTAGCTGAGTACCTTCTCGTACTCAGGGTTTTATTTCCCATTGTTGCAGATTGCACTGTGTATCATGGTTATTGCAAGAGTTGCTTCTATCCCGCTGTGGATGAGGAGTAAGCCTTGGGCAGGCTTCTTATTAATCCTTCTACATGCTTTTGTGGATCGTGATCATATTTTGGCACTGTACTAAACTATGTTGGAAACTTTACTTTCAAACTTAATTTGCTTCCGCTTTTCTCTATCAAACTCGGTTTGTAATAACTGTGTTTCATACTCTGATGATGAAAATATATCTGTGAACTTTATGTAATATGTGACATGTATGTTTAATCATGTATGATCTTGGTTGTTGTCAATCGTTTATCGAGACCCATCGTGGTACTCGACAGACTACCGGGTTTATATGGGCTCAAGTATGATAGTGCGACCGCTTGCGGGCCGCCATTGTACTTGTGTTCTTATAAATTGGTCGATTCTGCGATAGCTGGTATCAGAGCAAGATTCAACGTTAATTGTCACATGTGTATTTAAAACAAAAGTTTTTGTTTTCCAAAAACTCTTCTCTAGCAACTAATAAGCTATATAAATAGGTATTTGAAATCTAAAGTGTGCCAATGATCACTTTCCTTATGCCCAAATTAAGGACTATTATGTGGCTATTTAAGTACTAACATGGGGGTTTTTACTTCGTCGTCCATACGACGTGCTATTGTATGGATGCCATTCACTTGAATGGTAATGTATGGATCAAATGCTTCTACGACAAGGTAAGATGATGAGTGACATGACCGCAAGATGTGAGCGTGCGGTCGGGGAGAGTTAGCTTTGGTACGGCTATGTATGCATGCTTGCATGTGTATATGGTGCGTATTTAATTATGGGTTTAAATTGTTATCGGGTAGTTTGATACGGAAGTATATGTATGGGTATACATATATGGAAGTATTTAAAATTACATTCTGCATATTTCATTATGGGTTTGGGCTGAAATGAAATTCTTATGCAGGTATACTAACAACGAAACATGTAGCTCGACTAGTTACGCTATATATGAGAGAACGTATGTATGCCACCGTGTCTACCGCTAGAAACAATTTTTTTCCTAAGTTTGTGAGGACGTACGGAACGAGCATGCATCATGATAATTACCATTCACATAAATACATTGTTCCTCCTCTTATAAATTTCTTACTCGGTTATGTAACTCTTATCCATTATGGCCTTGTCTCACAAAAGTGTACATGTTGATAATGATAGCAAGCGACACCAGTTGGATGTGAGAAGTTCCTGATGGTTTTCTGAACTCCTACTCTGCTGTCGAGAGTTTTGCACTTTACGGGGTACCATGAACCGCCCCTCTATCATTGGAATAAAGGGACTTGAGCCAGCAGCTTGCATGGGCCCATCATGTAGTGATGGGTTTTAGCATGAGGTGCATAATTTGAACAACCAATCGCACCCGATTCTTAGTAAAGAAGACGTAAGATCCGTAAATGTTAGTAGAAGATGACGGCTAGGGACGAGAAAGAAGTGGAGCCAGAGAATGAGAATGATCCTATCTCCAACCTCGACAGCGATCTTAATGAAGATTAGAGTCGCCTAGTGACTAGTATGTTAACACGGTGCGAGCCCGATAAGTGATCAAATTGGTGATGTCATGTTGCGAGAATGAATTATCATGCCTCTGCTGTTTTATTGTATGAATTCAAGATTTTCTCTAGTAATTTCAGTTTGGCATGATTATAAATTCATACGCAATCTTGTGACATCAACCAATAATCGCTTATTGTTGCAACCAGCGAGATGACGCACCGTCAGCGAGAGCTAGTAGCGATCATGATGGCAATGGTGATGACTTACCACCACCGCCGCCGGCCGCCGCTTCGGGGAGTTCTTTGCTCAGTTCTTGGGGAGCCAAAGGACAATGGAGGAAGCTCTGCGCCTCATTACGCAGAACACCGCTCGTGGCCACCCACAGCAACAAGGGGCCGAGCCAAATCAGCATAGTACATTCAAGGAATTTCTATATACAAAGCCTCCTATCTTCAAGGTGGCTGAGGAACCACTACAGGCTGATGAGTAGCTCAACACCATTGAGCAGAAGTTTCATCTGCTAAGGGTCACCGAGCATCTGAAAGCTGAGTATGCTTCTCATCAGCTGCAAGGACCAGCAGGGATCTGGTGGGCACATTTCTTGTCATCACTACCTACTAATGCGCGAGTGACATGGGAGCAGTTCAAGCTGGCTTTTAGGGGACATCACATTCCCCCGGGCCTAATGCGCATGAAAGCAGCTGAATTTATGAGGCTCACTCAGGGAACGAAGACTCTCACCGAATACATGCATGCATTCAACAACCTATTCAGGTATGCTCCAGGTTTTGTGGATACCGAGGAGAAGAAGATAGAGAGTTTCAAGTGGGGTCTGGGTACCAAACTGATGAAGACCATGGCCAATTCTAGGTGTGCCACATACAACGAGTTTATTAGTGATGCTCTGACCCAGGAAAACCACAATAATATGCATGCAGCTGCTAAGGGTCGCAAGAGGGCATATGAGGCGGGTGCCTTCGGATCTTCACATGCAAGAGCGCCTATCACAGCTAGGCCACAATTCCATCCACCTACGTCCAAGTTTAGGCCTCCACCACCTAAAGCTCAGAATAGCAGGCCACAGAAACCATTCTCAGTAAGGCATTCACTATTGCCTTACCAAAAGGGACTGGTAGTCAGGGGAGCTCCATAGGACCTAGGAATAATCAGCCATGTTTCAACTACAATCAAGTGGGTCATTGGGCCAAGGAATGCCCCCACCCCAAGAAGAATGGCAACCCAAATCAGAACAATCAGAGGCAGGCGAACACAAGGGCACGTCCGGGATACGTGCATTATACCATTGCAGTTGAGGAAGTGCCCTTGGAGAAGTTGTCACTTTGCTAGTATGTTTCTCGTCAACAAGCATCCCATTTGTTGTTTTATTTGATTCGGGAGCATCTCATTCATTTATGAGTCAAGCATTTGTATCTAGACATGATCAAGAAATAATTGAAGTAAGCAAGGGTGGTTATAATATAAGTTCAAGAGGGGTACTATTTCTACCAAAAGATAGTCAAAACATGCTCATCTCTATACAAGGGAGGAGTATACCACATATTTTATAATATTGCCGGGTTATCGATAAGTATAATCTTAGGCATGAATTGGATGAAGGATCATGGTGTTCTCATTGACACCAAGACTGCGTACTATTATGTTGAGAGAACCCACGGGAGGGAATGCTTTTCTAGTACCACTCTCCGCAATTTTGAACTCCAACATTTAGCTTGTGCTATCCAAACCACCACACTTTGTGATATCCTAGTGGTTTGTGAGTTTCGGATGTATTTCGGAGGAATTACCAGAGCTTACCACATGATAGGAAGGTGGAATTTAAGATTGAGTTAGTGCCAGTACAAACACCCATATCAAGAAGGCCCTATAGAATGCCACCCAATGAGTTAGCAGAACTTAAGGTTCAATTACAAGATCTATTGGACAAGGGTCTTATCCAACCTAGCTCATCTCCGTGGGGATGTCCAGCATTGTTTGTGAAAAAGAAGGACAAGTCACTGAGAATGTGTGTAGACTATAGACCACTCAATGCTGTGACCATCAAGAACAAATACCTGTTGCCCCGCATCGACATCTTGTTCGATCAGCTAGCGAAGGCAAAGATATTCTCCAAAATTGACTTGAGGTCGGGGCTACCATCAAATAAAGATCGAACCGGAGGACATACCTAAAACTGCTTTCTCTACTAGGTATGGCTTATATGAGTATTTGGTTATGTCTTTCAGACTAACAAATGCTCCAGCCTACTTTATGTACCTGATGAATCCAGTATTCATGCCCGAGCTCGACAAGTTCATGGTCGTGTTTATCGATGATATATTGATTTATTTAGAAAATAAGTCAGATCATGAAGAGCATCTGAGGATTGTCCTATCCAGATTGAGGGAGCATAAGCTATATGCAAAGTTTAGTAAGTTTGAATTTTGGTTGAGCAAGGTACCTTTCTTAGGTCACATCTTATCAAGGGATGGAATCTCTGTAGACCCATCAAAAGTACAAGAGGTCATGGATTGAAAGCCCCAACCCGGTGCATGAAGTTTGGAGTTTTCTAGGGTTAGTAGGATATTATCGTCGTTTCATTCCGGACTTCTCAAAGATAGCTAAGCCCATGACCGGACTACTTCGTAAAGATGAGAAGTACAAATGGACACGAATGTGAAGCGACTTTTTCACACCCTCAAAACTCTATAGACTACACAGACTGCTAGCACAACCGAGACATTGAAAAGCCTTTTGATGTATTTTGTGATGCATCGGGGAATAGGTTTTGGGGTGTGTACTTATGCAAGAAGGAAGAGTTATTGCATATGCTTCTCGACAATTGAGAAAGCATGAAGTCAACTACCCTACACATGATTTAGAACTTGCGTAGATTGTTCATGCATTAAAGATATGGAGACATTATTTGTTGGGCAATGTATGCCATATATATACTAACCACAAAAGTCTCAAGTATATCTTTACCCAACCGAGTTGAACATGAGACAACGAAGATGGTTAGAGCTAATTAAGGACTACAATTTAGAAGTGCATTACCATCCAAGGGAAAAGCTAATGTAGTAGCAGATGCTTTTCGACCGAAAGTCTCATTGCAACACTATGGAAGCATTATTGGAAGATGGATTCAACTTGTTACACCTGTTTGTACTACACAATATCACGATCGGTTGTTCACTTGAGAGCAAAATTATAGAGTTGCAGCAGACAGATGTAGGAATAAGTCACATCAAGAGAAAAATGCAAGAGCAAGAGACCAAGCATTTCAGATTGGACGAAAGAGGTGTGTTATGGTTTGAGGACTGACTTGTGGTGCCAAAAGACCATGAGCTTAGGAACCAAATATTAGATGAAGCTCACTCGTTCAAATTGTCTATTCATCCAGGTAGTAGTAAGATGTACCAAGATTTGAAAACCCGTTTTTGGTGGACTAAGATGAAGAAGGAGATCGCAGCCTATGTCGCTAGGTGCGATAACTACAATCGAGTAAAAGCTGTTCAAATGAAATCTGCCGGATTACTTCAGCCATTGCCTATCCTAGGTTGGAAATGGGAAGAAATCAGTATGGACTTTATCACAGGCCTTCCAATGACACCACAAGGTCATGATTCAATATGGGTCATTGTAGATCGTCTCACCAAGTCGGCACATTTTGTACCAGTTCACACAACATATCACGTGGGGAAATACACCGAGATGTACGTTTCTCAAATTGTGAGACTGCATGGAGTACCCAGGACTATAATCTCAGATCGAGGACCACAGTTCATAGCTTGTTTCTAGGAGCACTTGCACCAGGCTTTGGGAACCAAGCTAATCAGAAGTTCGGCATATCATCCACAAACTTCAGGACAGACGGAACGAGTGAACCAAATCCTAGAAGATTTGCTTAGAGCTTGTGTTATATCTTCAAAAGGTTCATGGGAGAAATGGTTACCTTTAGCTGAGTTCTCCTATAACAACAGTTATCAAGCGAGTATCAAAATGGCTCCATTTGAAGCCTTGTATGGCCGAAAATGTAGAACTCCGTTGAATTGGATTGAGCCCGGTGAAAGGAGATACTTTGGTATTGACTTTGTCAATGAAGCTAAAGAGCGAAATGCGTGTGATCAACAAAGATATGAATAAACTCAATCGAGACAAAAGAGTTATCTGCCGATAGAAGAAGGAGACCACTAACTTTTGAAGTAGGTGACTATGTATACTTGAAAGTATCACCCATGAAAGGGGTGAAGAGATTTGGGATGAAAAAGAAGCTTTCACCTAGATATGTGGGGTCATACAAGATTGTGGAGCGGAAAGGGAATGTTGCTTATAAGTTACAACTTCCACCGAGATGAGTGCAATATTCGATGTTTTCCATGTTTCTCGCTTGAAGAAATGTATTCAGTA
>CAJGYO010000245.1:0-115814 GCA_904845875.1 Miscanthus lutarioriparius
AATGCTAGCTTGGGTCTCCCTTACCCAAGTTAGTTATTTGGTCATTGGTCATCAAACCATCTCCATATGGTTGAAAGTGACAAAATTGCTTATGTAGTTACTGCAACCGCTTCCGGGTTGGTCATTATAGAGATTCTCCTTTTATCCCTCAACTCCGATTACGGGTTGGTTTGTTGGTTCTGACAGGCTTATATCCTCAAGTCGTTCTTCTTGAAGAATTTCTCGCTTTATTTTCTTGAAGCTTGAGTACAATATGTTGTACTAATTGTAGAATCTTTTGAGTTGGCTGATATGCCAAGTATTCTTCACCGGTATTTCATTTGGAGTCATCAACTCGTATGTGCCGGGTCCCTCGTTATGTTCTTCACGTAATGAAGGGTCCTTCCTGTGGACCGAGTAGTTTGTGTCATTCATCTTTCTTCTCGGATTAGTCGTGATTACCGAGTCCCCTCGGCTTTAGTGATCGGGGGCTTAGTACTTTTGTCATAATGTCTTCGTAGTCCTTGCTGATATATATCTTGCATTTTGGATTATTGCAGACGCCTCTTTATTTCTCTTCTATTGAATCAATTTCTAACCGCTTGTTTCTTCCGCTTCTCCTTCTTCATATTGCTTGATTCTTGAGATAGCCATATCAAGTCCAATTGCTGGTAATATTGCCTCTCGATCCATAGACCAAAAGAGAAAGGTGAGTAGCCATGGCTTTCACGATCCGGGTTCTTAAACCCCATACTACTTTTGGTAGCTCATCAATCCATTTTCCACCATAATCTTTCAAATCTTCATATAATCTTGGTTTTAAGCCTTTAATATGAGTCCGGTTGCTCTTTCGGACTTGTCCATTGGCTTGTGGGTGTAAAGAATGATGCATAATCAATTTCTATTCCACAATCTTTTGCCCGCATTAGAATTCTAATAGATCTTGATTACTCTCTGAGCATGCCAAACCTATGCATGATGTCTTGTATGAATTCCAACTTTTTCTCTTGACTGTATTTGGACTAGAGGTTTGTATTCAATCCACTTTCAGTAAATTTGTCGATTGCCACAAATATGTATTCGAAGCCTCCTTTTGCTTTTTTGAGTGGTCCGACCGATCTAGCCCCCAAGATGAGAAGGGCCAAGCCAGCTGGTATGCATATTAAGTTGTGAGCTTCAAGACATGTGATTGCTCGGCAAACATTTGGCAATTCTTGCATGTTTTGACGAGCTCTTCTCGGCATCTTTAAGTGTTTGTTGGCCAATAGAATCCGTTCAGAATGCTTGCGGACTAGTGTCCTAGAGGCTGCTGCATGATTTCCACAACATCCCCGAGTGGATTTCATCCAAGATTTCCTTTCCTTTATCTCGTTGGAACACATTTAAGTAGTACTTTGATGATGCTACTCTTTGTATAGTTTGTCTCCCACTAGGACGTAGTTTTTGCTTCTTCGTATAATCCGGGTTTATTCGCTTTTGTCTTCGGTAGTTTCTTTTCTTTGATAAAATCAATGTATGTTTGTCTCCAATCATTTTGTATGACCATTATTTGTCTTTGATCGGTCTGGGTTCTTCTCGCTGATATATTTCCATTGGATCTGCTTGTTTCCTTCTCTTTTTCTATGTTCCTCAGTTATTTGATGGATGGAGCTATGAGTTCTTCTACAAATATACCAATGTGGTACTTTTGTTTCATATCTGATCCCAATTTGGCTAGCACGTCTGGCCGCAACGTTGGAATCCCTTAGTATTATGATGGATTTCGAGCCCTTGGAAAATTTTCTCTAATTTTCTACGACTTCCATGACGATGATGTCCATATTGTCTTTTGTACAATCCCAATCCTTGTTGACTTGATTGATTACTATAAACTGAATCCAACCGTAGACAAGTAGTCTTTTGATCTCAAGTGAGCTTGCAACTCTTAGACCATGTATTAATGCTTCATATTCTGCCTCATTATTAGTTCGCCAGTATTTGTAGCACGCATTTTAACCTGTCTCCTTACGGTGATATAAATAGTACTCTCCCGCTTCTGGCTCCTCCTAACTTTTAGGGAACCGTCAAAATACATTTTCTAATGATCAAGTATTGGTTAGGGCTCTTTTGGACCTGATTTACATTCATTCGGAAGAATGAAGTCGGATAATGCTTGAGATTTGATTGTTGTTCTTGGTTTGAAGTCTAGGTTGAGAGCACCGAGTTTACTACCCATTTTGATATCCGACTGAATGCATCTTTGTTATGTGAATGTCTTGGAGTGAAAATTGGTTACCAATTGTAATCTTGTGTTCATGGAAATAATGTCTCAACTTTCTTGATGATATCAACACCGCATAAGTAGCTTTTTGCACGTGTGGGTATCTCACTTTTGATCCGTTAGTACTTCACTTAGGTAATAGGATTTGGTCTCGCACTTTGTATGCGTGTTCGGTTCTTCTGTTTCAACCACAATTGTTGTCTTTGACAACGTTCTTGGTTGTTGTAATGTATAGCATCATGTCTTCTTTACCTTTTGGTGGTGTCATTCGGTGATGATGCCAAGTATTCTTTTAGCTTTTGGAATGCTTCCTCGCCTCTTCAGACATTCAAAATTTCCCGCCTTTTTCAATAGTTTTGAAAAGGTAGTCTTTTTCTCCCTAGCCGGAGATGAATCTGCTGAGCTGCCATTATGCACACCGTAAGCTTCTCAGATGTCTTTAACTTTCTTTGGAGGTTTCATATCCATGATGATTTTAACTTGCTTTGTACTTACTTCAATTCCTCGGTTCTTCGATTAGAAATCGAGTAGTTGTCCTGATGGGACCCCAAAACACACTTTGTGGGATTTAGCTTCCAACGCCATGCTTTTTAGATTCTTGAAAGTCTCCTCAAGGTCTTCTATCAATGATCCCGGTTCTTTTGTCTTGATTACCACATCGTCAATGTATGCTTCTATGTTCCTTCTGGACTTGATTCCCCAAACAAGTTTGAATTGATTTGATATGTTGCTCTGGCATTCTTTAGCCCAAAAGGCATTGATTTGTAGCAATATGCCCCAAAGGGTGTAATGAACGATGTCTTGCTTTGGTCTTCTTCTCTTAGAGATATTTGATGATAGTTGAAATAGCAATCCAGAAGAATAATAGAGTCGATCCTCGCTATTGAGTCGATGATTTGATCAATCTTGGTGGAATATATGGATCTTTTGAGCAATGTTTGTTGAGGTCTGTAGTCAATGCACATGTGCCATTCTTTGAATTCTTCTTCTCATTAGGACCGGGTTGGCAAGCCAATCCGAGTTGATTATTTCTTTTGATGAACCTCACGCCATGAGCATGGTGATCTTTTTGATTGTTGCTTTTTCGCTTGGAGCGAATCTTCAGAAGCTTCGCTTAACGGGTTTGGACCTTTTGTTTACATCAATTATGTGCTTAGCTAACTCTCTTGGGACCCCGGCATGTCGGCCGCTTACATGTTTAAGATATCTTTGTTGTCCCAAGAAAGTTGGTGAGCGCGAAGTTCCTATTTGGGGTCGAGGTTTGCAATCGATGATTGTCGTCTTCTCCTGATCACCAACCAATAAGTCAATTGTCTTGGTAGCAGCCTTTTTTTGGTGGTGCGGTTGCTTGGCTTCTTAGCGCAGATCCCAATCTCATCCGGTTCATTTTCGTTGGCTTAGCGCTAGTAATCCCTTTCCTTCCTTTATGTCTTGCAATCTTTCGGATATTTGTATCGCTTGTACGCCGCAATCATGTGCTTTCTTTAGATCTCCTTTCAATGATAATACGCCTTTGTTGTTGGCATCTTGAGTAGTAGGTATGGATAGTGGTACTGCCATGTATTTTGTTAAAGTGGTCTCCAAGTATTATGGTAGTAGCATGATTCAAAGTCCGCAACTTTAATTTGATGAATTCGTCCAGATTTGTCCCGGTGTGCCAAAGGTGACTGGTAGGGTTATCTCATCCAAGGGGCATAGTTGCTCTCCTACGGGTACTATTCCATAGAATGGTGTGCTTGTTGGTGTCATTAGACCTTCACAAATCCAGATTCATCCTTTGAGAGTATCTGCGAAAATTATGTTAAGCCCGACTCCTCCATCGATGAGTACTTTATCGCCACTCCTTACAATAGTTGGACCTAGTATCGGGTAACATCCTGCATTTGGCCGTGACCGTCCATAGGTCTTCTTGTGAAGTGGATGGGGTACTCGACTAATCTAGATATCTTGGGGTGGCTAGTTCACTGCCATGATGGCTCTGTGAGCTAGTTTCTCTTGCATTTTGCTTCGTGTGTTAGGAACACCGAAAATATCATCGCTAATTGGCGCTTGGGTTCTTAATAATCTCCTTCACTTTTTTTCCTCCTTAGAATCTTCTTGCTTTTTGCTCGAAGTTGTTTTGATTCCCTGTTTTTTCTCTTCATGAATTGTCACCGAAAAGTGCTTTGCATTCAACTAACTTGTGTCCGCCCCGGGTGTATGTGACACCACATGCTCTCTATGTTTTCTCGGTGCTCTTCCTCGGTAGTTGTTGCTCGATAGTTGCTATTACTATTGTAAACCGTTACTACTGGGTTGTTGCTATTGTTATAGTTGCCATTGTAATTGCCACCGTTGCTATCATTGCTATTGCCATTGTATCTTCTCTTGTTATCCGTGGTTGCCACCATGTTGTCCTCCGTCTTGGCCTTTTGTCTTGCTATCTATAATCGGTCTTCCTCTATTCTCCGGGTTGTCTCTAGCAAATCTATCTTTGGGTTCTTTCTTGACGATTTAAATTAGCTTTTCAACAGCCCTTTTGAAGTCTTCATTTGTTCTTGGGTTCTCATTAAAATAGTCCTTGAATTGCCAATTTGCCAAGATTCCTTCCGCAAAAGCCTCTATCACTTCTCTATCGGTAATGTCGTGGACTTGAGCTCAATTCTAAATCTTCTATAGTATTCCCTTAGACTTTCTCCTCTCCTTTGCTTTTACTCCTTTCAACTCGGTCATGGGTCATTAGATGGGTAATAATGTTGTGGAAGTTGTTGCGTAAAGCTTCCGCAAGTCTTCCCAATACCGATTGATCTTGGCCTTAATTTGTCAAACCATTGTAGCGGCATTGCTTCGAGGGCCATTGGAAAAAATAGAGCCTTGATGTCGTCATCTCCTCCAAACTAATTCAATAGATTGGGAATAAACTCTTAGCCATTGTCTTGGTTCTACTTTGCCATCATACTTGGAATGATTCATTGGCTTAAATTTTGTGTGGTAGCTTCAATGTTTGTAGCCTTCCTACGAAACAAGGGAATCTGTCGTATGGTTCTATTCTTTCGTAATCTGGTGATCTTGCCCTCCTGTAATAGGATCTGTCTTCTTTAAACTCGGATTCTCCATAGTCATCTTCTTTGTCAAATCTTCTTGATGCTTCCGGGTATCGTTGACTCAACTCTGGTTTGCCTTTTTCTTGTAGCTTTGGGTAATGTTCTTGCCTTCCATTAATGTCAGTATTCTCTCCTAGCCTCTGAAAAATTGACTTTTTGGGTGGTTGTTCTCCTTGTGGCTCCTGTGGAACTTCCTCGCCAGGTTGTTTTCTGATCCCCCGACTTCTTTCTTCTGGTCTTCCTTTGTCTTTTCGTTATTTGTGAGGGTGTGTAACTCTTTTGTTAACTCTTTAATTCTTTCTCTTTTCGTATTTTTTGTGGCTTCTTTTTCTGCCTTCTTTCTGTTGTACTCGGTCAATTCCATCTTGTATTTATTCTAGATTTGCTTCCTCTATTTAGCCCTGTTCCTCCTTCCAGCCTTCAATTTATTCTTCTTTAGTCTTGCTAGTCTTTGCTCATCATTTTTGTTGCTGTCGCTTTTCTCATATGGCGAGATGTTGCTTTCTGATTCGTCTGAAGATTTTATATCTGGTATCTGTGGTGGTTCCAAGGGTTGTTCTAACTACTCCACCATGTATATAGTGTACCTCCTCCGAGCTCTTCTTGTAACGGTATTTCATCCTTGGTTGGTTGAGTTGTCGGTAGTTTCGAAATATGTATCCGAGTTCTTTTTCCCTCTTGATAAGGTAGTTCTTCAATGTTTGTGCTAGTCTGGCTTTGCTTGAGGTGAAAGAACTCGCCAATGCACCACACAGGTCTTGTGGGTAAATCATCATGATCATCCCTTCTTGTGCTCCCTCCAAGAGTATTTTTCTTTGTCGAGTTCATCTTGTCTTGGGTAAAGTGTTGGTAGATTGATGCCGTGTTGTGCAGTCCATACGCTCGTTCGAAGTTCTTCTTGGATTTGTACGGGTTGTATTCCTTCACGATCATTGTTGTGTCTCCGAGTCCAATTAGGGTTGGCTCTTGTGTAGTGAAGACTGTTTTGAGTCGGGTTGTATCTCTTTCTCGAGTCAGCCAGATCCGCTTTCTTCCTCATTCCGAGTTAGATCCGGTTGAGAGTTTTGTCATCTTCTCGCCGAAGTTCGTATTCAACTTTGTCATCGAATTTTTTTTCTTCTCGGAGATGGGCACGTAGCTTGTCGCTGCCGCCGGCCTCAGTAGATCTAGGATCGAAAGACGAAGGTTGTTCCCGCCAAAAAAGTCATCTTGAGGTCGAGGTCCGAGCTCTTGAGAAAAAATTCATCGAAAGCCCTACACTCAAAGCGCTTAACTATCAATGTTTTACCACCGATAGCTCCGCCATGAGGGGTACCGGGACAGATTGTTCGCTTCATGAATAGTGGAACTCAAATGGTTAAGCAAGAGACTCACGATTTATCTTTGGTTCGGCCTCGACTTGGTCAAGTAATAACCTTACGTCCGCTTTTGGCGTTAGCCTATTTTATGTCAGATTGCTTTGAGTATTGGGTATGCGTTGTGTTGTTTACAAGGGGTATCCTCACCAGCCCTTTATAGTCTAGGTGCTGAGAGGAGTTGTTTGTGTCCTACTCGGATAAAAGGTCAGAGTCCTAAGCTATGCTTCGGGCGCCTTTCCTTGTATAGTCCGAGTTTGGAGTTTTTGGTCTTGCACGTTGCTTTGCTCTGTGTTCTTCTTGGCGATTGGGCTATGGGCCTTGTTACCAAGGCCCACTTCCCTATAGTATGGTCTATGGGGGGCCGTAGGGTTCCCCATCGACAGCAGGCCCCGGTGGTTCAGCCGATGTTGGGCTCTTCGCCCCTTGGCGCGTGAATTGGGGAGGGCCGGCCGCTTGGGCCTTAGCCGCATGATAGGGCAGAGACGTCTGCCCAAGGAGCTGCTCAAGTAGCCCGTTATGGGCTTTTTCTAAGTAAGTTTGCTCGGCGCCCACCTATCTGTCCTCTAGCCTTGGACGGTTGATTTATTTTTGTATTTCCCAAGTGCTTATTTGGTGTATTTGTGGTGTTGCAGCCGATACTATAGCTGGGCTTCTCACTCGGGAGGAGTGGATACCATTGTCGGCGCCTTGAGGAGTTTGGCAGGGGCAGCTCGGGCCGACGGGCGCTTAGGGCTAAGTGAGTGTTGCGGTATTTTTGCTTGCATGTCTTTCAATCCTCTATTGTTGTATGTTTGATTGGCCCTCCGACCGAAGTAAATTTTTCTATTGCAGCACTCCTCCACACCTCTATCTTAGGTTGGGAAGAGTGCTTCCGTGGGGTTCTTAGTGACGTCGAAGGTGGTCTTGCTATTGGCATTTTTTGTTGTGCAATTCATTTCTCTTACCTTATGGTTTTCTTTTCCTGTGATTGATCACTTCAAACAATACTACCGAGAGACATGGATTTCTTCTAACTTCTCCGAAAGTGCACTCGAGCATCGGTGCTTGGTAGGTCTCTATTATTTACTTTTTATGGTATACGTTGACTTGTTCTTACTTGTTTTGTTTTCCCAACTGCCGATGGTCTCCGCTTTTTTTAGCCAGGGTACCACACGGCCGTTATGGAAGAGCACTGGTGACTTCATGAGGTCTCCGCAACCGAGACACCGCTGATTGAAGCGGCTGAAGCGGAGAATGAGCGCCTAGAAGGCGAAAAGGGGTTGGTCAACTCCCTTGCGGCTCTCCCGCTGGCTCGGGCGGAGAAGGAGAAGGAGGTGGAGGTTTTGAAGGTTGACCTTGCCAAGGCCCGGGACACGGAGGCCTCGTCTATCGAAAGCAGGCCAAAGAAGGCGTAATGAGTTGACCAAAGGTCTCCGACGAGAGCTGACGATCGAGAAGGAGTCCGCGGCTGCGCTAGGGGAGTAGCTCTCCCACACAACGAGGCGCCTGTACTCCGTCAAGGGGGTTCTTGCCACGATCGTTGGGCAGTAGAGGGTCACCATCACCGAATTCGGAGGCGAGACCTCCGCCCCTCCAGAAGAAGACAACGCTTACGTCCTTGCTTCCTGGCTGAAGCGACATCTCACCAAGCTCCCTGGGTTGATAAACGGCTGCACCGATTTTGGGGCGCTGGCGGGAGTGACAAACTACGCCAAGATTTTGGTGCGTGGCGGTTGTACGCACACGGAGAGTATCCCGAAAGGGACGCTGCCGAGTCCGGAGGCACTTGGTGAGACTTCTCCTGGGTTATAAAAAACCCTGAGAAATTTCATCGGGTACTTTTGGGCTCTGTTTGGGAGACCTGCTGCCCGCAAGCTGGCGGAGGAGAAGAGGGCGAAGGTATCTTCGGTCCTTGCTAATATTATTTTTCCCTTTTCTTGTTTCTTGTAGTGTTGTGAAATTTTTTTATTGTTCTTTGTACCGATAATGGTTCAGTTTGTGTTTTGATAGGAGGCGCAGAAGAATTTGGCGAGCAGGCCTCCGCTGATCCCGCGCTCGGTGGCCATGGGCGACGCCTCTGCCTCTGCCAACGCTCCCAAGGATGATACGACCGGCGGAGGTGATGCCGGGAGGCCGCAGGCGCCGCCTCCCGCCTGCCTCTGGTGCAAGCTTGCCTGAGGACTTTCGCCACTGCCAAGACTCCGGAGGTCTAGGTTTTAGGAATTAGCATTTCTGTTTAAATGTCCTAGTCTGGTTGGTCTCTTGTAAATAAACTATCTTTTATGCTAAATGGTATATGGAATGTTACCTTGCGCAGGTTCCGGATCGGGAGCCTGCGCAGGACATTATGCCCCTGACTCTCTACAATGATGGGATTTATATGAGCGGGGAGCTTTGGGATTATTAGCGTTCAACCTTCCCCCGCAGCGTTGCGAGCGACGTGTTTGACTCGGTTAGATTTTACATAGACGACGAGCTTGCTGAGTTTACTCGTGCGCTTGCCTAGCGCGGGCCTCCGCCGCGATACTTTTGATTTTCTTATATGTTTGTATCTTGTAAGATATTGAACACGACTTGGTGTTTTTTGGGATGAACAAGTGATTCTCTTTCTTGATTGTTTGAGCGGAGGCTTGTGTTTGTAATGCTTGCTTACATATCTCGTCTAGTTCTGGACTTGTTGTTGCGACACTTGTCTTTCCTCCGCCGTGACGCGATTGTCGGGCTTTGTCTCTCCGCCCTCGCTTCGATCTTGCGGCTTATGCATTACATCCATCCGGTGCTGCACGTGTCGCGCCTCCGACCGTGTATCGCGGGTCCTTGTCGGGACGAGCATGCGCGACACATGAGGTTGTGGCGAGGACCTCCCGCACCGATCGCTCTCTTTGTGCTTACTTGTTGTCGGGTTGGATGTGGGGCCAACTTTTTTGGCGGGCGACGCGCGCATTTGAAGTCCGCATGGCGAGACTTATGGATCGGGTAGAAGATCCACTAGAAGGTTCACAGTACTTTGTGCGAGCAATGAGGCCTGTGATACTCTCTTAGCTGGGTGTTTTAGCTATCTGGCAATATGGGCCTTCGCCAGCGTTGGCGGTTTTTTAGAGGCTGCACCCCCGTGGGACATGTTTCATTTTCGGTGGTGGCAGGTTAGGTCTCCGGCGTCAGCGGGATGTTATGAGATTTCGTGACGATATCCCCCTTCTTTCGAGGAATGCAGACTGCTCATCACCGTCAGAGGGTCCTCTCTTTTCCCACCGCCTCCGACCGCCTCATTGGTGCCTCCGATTTTATGAGTTTTCATACAATATCTATAGCCAACTTAGATGGCTAAGGAGACCCCTGCCTCCATGGCTGGGGTTGTGGCTTGTGCTAGTGCTCTACCTTCTTCCCCCTTGCGTTCTATGCTGACTGGAACTTTGGGACACGGAATGAGCCTGTTTTATAGTGGGTGCTGGTCTTTGAGTCTTAAATTTTTTGGTACGTTGTTTGCTAAAACGTATCTTGGCTTTTAAGGTCAATATCTTGCTTGCATTAATTATCCCTTTTGAGGTCTTTTGAATTGAATGGGTCTGATGCCTGAGTGACAGGACTTTGTCAGACTTCTTTAATTTGCTGCCTTCTTATGGGATAGGCGTTGCTGTTTTTAATGGCGAAGGCCTTTTTCCTGGTTTTAGCGCCATGATAGTTTTTGCCCTGATGCCTGAGTTTGGACAGGTCTTTGTCAAGGCCGGAGGCCTTTTTTTTGCTTTTAGTGCCATGATGGTTTTTGCCTTGATGCTTGAATTTGGACAGGCCTTCGTCAAGGTCGGAGGCCTTTTCTTTGGCTTTTAGTGCCATGATGGTTTTTGCCTTGATGCCTGAATTTGGACAGGTCTTCGTCAAGGTCGGAGGCTTTTTTGGCCGTGGAGGTCGTTTCAAATTGCCAAGGCCTATGACCGGCGCTTTGAAAGGACCTCTGCTCATTTTTGTTCACCGAATATTGCGGCGCCAGAGCTGGCCCCTTTCGGTTTTGGACTTTTCGAGCGTTCTTCTGGGGAATTACCTCTTTATACTTCTAGAGGAATTTTACATTGAGCTCCTGCCGTTAAAAACCTCACCTCCGCTTGAGTTCCCTCGTGAGGAAAAGAGTACATGCTCTTTTTACTGATTTTGAGTCTAAAATAAGAACTGAAAAGTAGAAAAGGAAGGAGGGGCCTCACTTATAATTTGTGGAGGTTGCCTTTGGTACATTGCCTGGATGTAGAATGTGGAGGTTGTCAATATTCCAAGTGTGTGTTGTTGTGACACCTTCGGCGCCGGTCTTGGTAGAATGATCCCAAGGTCCCGCCGCCATTGCTTTCAGTATGGGCCTTCCCATTTTGACCGTATAGCTTTGCCTACATGTTGTGCGTTGGGTTTTCTTCGAGTACGAGGTCTTCGTATTTTATGTTTTTCCTTACCACCTGAGAGTCTCTCCACTTCTTGGTTTGGGATTGATACTTTGCGATATTTTCGACAGCTTCTAGTCTTGTGGCTTCTATTGTTTCTTTTGCATATTCTTCATCTTGCAACATTAACTGTCTTGTTGTGCGGAGGCTTTCATGCTTGATTTCTTCTGGCATCATGGCCTCTTCGCCATAAACTAGCTTGAACGGTGTGAATCCTGTGGTTCTTGAGATAGTTGTGTTGTGTGATCAAATAACTCTGGGTAATTCATCTACCCATTTTCCTTTACAGAGGCCCAGCAAAGTTTTTGATATTGCTGAAAACACTGCTCTGTTTGCTCTTTCCACAGCACCATTGGACTCTGGGAGATGGCATTGTGGGAGGGCTAATCACTGGGGAGGTCCCCGTGGTATGGTTGCAGTTGGTGTTGTTGCGGAGGCCGGGATTGTGGAGGTTGATTGGTATCGCATGCTGCATACTCAGCATCTCCACATGTAGGATTGCCAACTGTTGTCTGATTTCTGCTGCTTGTGCTGATGCTTGGGTTGCTTGTTGATTGGCTACGAATGTTGCTGCCATTCTGTCCCTTTCTTGTTGTGCTCTCTGCAACTGTGCTAGCAGTTGCTGTAGCTCTTGCTCAGGCGTTGCACCTTGGGGTGGTTGGGCCTTCGGATCTTGAGCCTCTATGCCTTCATGTTCGGAGGTTGACCTTAGGGTCTGCCTCGATGTCATCCTCCGCTTGTGGAGTTGCGTAGGTGCTACGCGTGTTGCGCCTAGGCCTCCCTCTTTGACCCGTGGTCACTGGAGCTCTCATGGTTGTTTTTCTTTTCCCTGCCATCGTTGGTTTGTCTTGGCCAAACCACGGTGGGCGCCAATGTTGAAACTGACGGTCTCAGACAGTGAAGTGGAGGTAGGGGCCTCCGCTCATAGTAGGCGTTTGCCCTAGGGCGGAGGCTCGGGAAATAGGCACGATAGGTGGGAGAGTAGGGAGATGACACGTAGAAACTAGGGTTTCATTAATTCATTCACCCCCCAACTTACTGTTACAAGTGCTCCCTATTTATAGGACTCAACTACCTCTCGATAGAGTTTACTACAATGCCCCTCAACTGCTATGGTACATTCCTAGAATATTCTGCCACCAGTCTCTCGTTTACGGGGCAACCTCGACATGTTGTCTTCAAGTAATGGGCCTCCATGAATGGGTGGCCCACCGGATCTCAGTCTTCGAACTAGAGGCCTGGGTTCTCGACGCACGCCTTACCCTGGGGCGCAGCCACCACTGCGCCAAGATAGCTCTGCCGGTCCAGTCAGAGACCCCATGCGTGAGCCTCGCCTGGCCCGGCCTGGACCTCGATCTCAGGCCAGAGGCACAGGTTCTCGACGCCGGCCTCCATCCTGGGGCGCGCAGCCACCTGCACACAGTCTCCGTCGGTCCGGTCGGAGACCTCCTGCGTGAGTCTCCGCCTCCGCCAAGCATGGGACCACGAAAGCGCTATGCGCTTAGGTACTTGCACACACTAAGGCAAGGTCATTGTTCGATTAGTTCGGGGGCAGGGCGGCCTTCATCTCTAGATCTAGAGACGCCCGTCAGGCGAAGCGGGGCGGCCTCCGCCTAAGCGACCGGAGATGCCCGTGTTCGGCTCGGGCGGAGTCCGCGACAAGCTTGCTAAGCCTCGTGCAGCGCCCTGCGAGCATAGCCAGGAAAGGTCTTCTAGTCGCTGCTGCACCTCCGCCGAGACTATCGGAGACGCCTTGGCGACACCTCGCCGGTGGAGGCCTTCGCCATCCGGCCGAGGCCGTGTTACAAACACAGGTGTCATTTGCTACAAGAATATAAACCGGGATATGATACAAATTGCGTCTTTACTTGCGAAATCGTCATGGTTTTCATACACTACTACGGTGAGTGATTAACAATGATGGACGAAAATGATTAACCGTGACGGGCAAACGGGCCCGTCATAGATCAACCCGTCACGGTTAATCGTGATTTAACCGCCGCAGCCCATTTGCCCGTCACGGTTAATCATTTTCACAAAATAAAAAATCCATGAGCCCGCCGAGCCGTGATCCGAGCCCACAGCGATCCCATTCACAGAGCGAAACCCTAGTGCAGCGGGAGGAGGAACCATCGCCGGATCTGGCCGCTGCAGACGTGAATCAGGCCACCATCGCCGGATCTGGCCACCGCAGTCGCGGATTCGGTGGATCCGGCCCGAGCGGAGGGCCCGCACCGCCGCGCCTACGCCAGGCCGCCGTGCTGTTGCCGCACGCTAGAGAGCCCACGCCGCCGCCAAGCATAAGCGCTGAGGAGGTCCGCAGACGTGAATCCCGCCACCGTCGCGGATCTCGCCATCTGATCGCGCCGCGCTGAAGCGCCGAAGCGCCGCTAGGAGAGGGCTCTGCTGCCGCCGAGAGAGCCGCCCGCTGAGCACCGCTGGCCGAGAGCCTGCAGCCTGCATGCGAGGCCGCTTGCCCGCCGCCAGGCCGAAGCTGCAGGTGTGCTGTGCGCCGCTACTGAGGCGTGTGGGGGAGGAGGAGGAGGAGGGAGGAGAGAGGGAGGGGAGGGAGGGGATGAGCCATGCTGGCCGAGCCCCCCGCCGCACTGAAAGGCTTCGAGAGAGGGATTGTTCTGTGGAGAGAGAGAGAGGGAGTGGGGATGAGAAACCCTAGGTCCCCATTTTATACTAAGACGGCTATTGGGCTCGATCTGGGCCGGTTGGGCCCCGTTTTTTTCTGTGACGGGCCTTCCGAAATGCCGCCACGGTTAATATATTTACCGTGACGGACCTTCTAAAATGCCGTCACGGTTAATATGTTATTAACCGTGACGGGCACCTTAAGATGCCTCGTCATGGTAATAAATTATCCGTGATGATGCATTTTTGCCCGTCTCGGTAAATAAAAATGCCCGTCACGGTAATTGGAGATTAACCGTGACGGCCGCTACTTGTGCCCGGCACACGGTTAATCATAGGCAGGTGTCACGCAAAATCATTCCTGTAGTAGTGATAGTTTTGCGATTGGTAGCCAGTCTGCTGGCTTTCCCGCCACTTTACAAACGTAGCAAAGAGTTGTTTGCTTGGATGGGGTTAAAATCAACGGTCAAGAAATTTGTTGTCGGCTGCCACATCTGTCAACAAGCCAAACCTGAGAGTGTCCTTTACCCTGGCTTATTTCAAACTATTCATATTCCTACCCAAGCATGACACATGGCGTCCCTCGATTTCGACGAGGGACTTCCTAGGCCTGGAGGAAAAGATTGCATTATTGTTGTGGTTGACAAATTCTCTAAGTATAGTCATTTTGTGCCACTCAGTCATCCTTATACTGCCTTCAGTGTTGCTAAGCTCTACGTGCAGCACATATACATAGTCCATAGTATGCCTCATTCCATTGTCTCTTATCATGATATTGAGCTTTTAGTATTTAGTTGTGGACAAGTCCCTTATCAATTTTTCTGGTGTACTGTCCCTTGTTGGTATGTCTTCTCCTTAGCATCCCCCAAACCGAGTGGTAAACCGAATAGGTTACCAAATGCATGGAAATATTCTTGCAGTGTTTTTTTTTTGTCAGTGCATGTCCTTTTAATTAAGTGGATTGATTGAAATTATTTGGCTGAAGATTTTGGTACAACACGAGTTGGCACTTTGCTCTGGGATAGTCATTCTATATGACCATATTAGCGTCGTCATTTTGGTTTTGATGGCTCTACTGCATGTGATCCTGTTGACTTGTCTGACTCGATCGCTACATGAGAAGTCTTGGATCACTCCTGTTATTCATCAACATTTGGCTCGGGCTCATAGTGCTTATGAAACAACTTGACAAAGTTGTTTTTCGATCAGCTTCTCTAACAAACATGCTCGATCTTTGGAAACAGCTTCTCCGTAGAAGTTGTTTTCAGCTTCTCTCACATGCGCGTGTCTCTAAGTGAAGCTGAAAATACTAGCTTCTCCTCATAGCCTTCTCATGGCTATCTTTACCAAACATTTATGAAAACACCTTTAGCTTCATTGGTGAAGCTAGCTACTTTATGGAACTAAAGTTATCTTACTATTACTATTTGGAGGCCTCAACGGAGGCTCCAATCCTCATCAGACGCGCTAGAAAAAAAGATAAAATACTAAAAATTTCCACATTAATTAGAAACATCCAACCATCAAATCCAAAGACTCAAGTGTCCACGACCATTGGATCTATTGTTTCTCTAGAAAATTACCCACCTTTACCACTATTATAAAAAAAGTAGCCTAAAATATTATTGTTGGGGAGGAAAACACTTTCATTGTGCGGAAAAAGCTATACCTACCGACGTTCACATTTAGTTAGTTATTAATAGAATATATATCTAAAATATATACTATTTCTATTTCTATTTCTCTATTAATATATAAAACATTAGATACGGCACTTTAATAGAATATATATCTAAAATATCTGCTGTTTCTATTAATATATAAAACATTCGGTACAGCCACACATCGTTCAAGGTTGGTTAATAGATTATCTAAAGAAGTTACATAATCAAATTTTTTTTAACAAACAAATCCACATACCAAGAAAGAAAGAAAATAATAAATACATATTATTTTTTTCTACCACCGTCCCATGGCTACAGGTCCTAGGGCCTAGGCCGTGGCACCGGCTGGCGGGTGCACCTCCCCTAATCCGGCACTGATGCCGGAATGCACCCGTCGGCATTGTTCCATGGAGAGGAACGGTGGCCTCACAGCTCAAATCAGCCGCATCAGGGCTAGGAGCCAGGACTAAGAAGGACGATAGGAACCAGTAGCAAGGATCAAGAAAAAGGCGATGGCTTCACGTCGACATCCTTCTATGGTGAGAAAAAGACGTGTTGTGTGATGCATGCATCTGCCTGACTTGCACCTGTATACGTCTAGCGAGCAAGCAGGTCATTCACGCATCGATCTGTAATCGGCAAGTATCTGCAAGAGGGGCGGCCATAAGCCCATAAGCACGGGACAAACACTAGCCCCCGGTGCGTTCATGTGCTGCGTTCATGGCATCTACATCGACATTGGCACCAGCTGGATAGATCTACAGACTAAAGGTGTGGCCATCTTGCTAGATCCGATAATTACAATTTAATTTCTCTCCTAAGATGTACTGAATTTTGCCATCCCATAACTACTGTTTAGTTTGTCTTCTCCGAGTACTTATTCCATACTGCTTATAGGTGAGATTAGACCAGGGAAAGAATTGTGAAAAATGAAAGCAAGAGTCTTAGATTACTTTGAATCAATAAGTCTTCTTGATATAATAACCCTTATTGACCTTGACTTATAATATTTTTGTTCAATTTAATATAAATTCGTTAGCTTACTTCGAGTTTACATGTTAATGATGCTAGAAAATTAGGAGACCATGATTCATGGAGTTATCGAGAAAGCCTATATGAAAAAACTCAAACCCCCACAAATATTAAAGATAAATAACTAATCCCATAATAATTCTTTTATAACTTATCCGGACCCTTTATGTTTGCATCCAAATTAACCATACGGGCTACCTATATAATTTACACCTAAATTATCCATCTCAACAATTGTAAAAAAAACACACAAACCTATCAAATCTATATGTAAATGCTAATATGCTATTATGAAATAATTTAACATCCATACCAATATTAAGTTAAAACTATGCATAAAGCTATGTTCCACTATGTAGACTAAGGACACATATCATTAACAAATGATATACCAATGACCCTTACGCTTCACTTTAAGTCATATTAATACTCATGATAATAAATTTTGCAAGTTGTTATCGTCTTGAAAAAAGAAAGAATAAACAATTTGATTGGAACATTATATCTTATGAATAAAAGTATTATAATTCCAAGTATTATTTGTTCACTAAATCAATATCAATGCAATATAAAAAATTCCACATCTTAAGTGCCATGGTGCAAGCTGAAACAACTATTATGGGTATTCTAAAACTTAAGGGTAGTTTAGGACCTAAAATTTTTAATAAAATAAAAATGAAAAATTTGAATAAGCGATATAGTAAGCATTGGAATTTCAAATTAACACATGACCAAAAGCTGAAAGTTAAAATAGAGATTTTTATGATATTACATAAAGTGATAGGAGTCTATATATTTAAGTCTATGTTTCAACTAAACATGTATCATGCTAGAAAAAAAATAATCCTAGAAAATATTATTAATGAAACCGCTAGAAATAAAAAAGATGATCATAAAATTCTTAAAAAGCCTAAAACATTTTACCGTCAAATTGTCCGACTATAATCACCATCGTAAATAATAGTTGTTGTATATGAGAAATTAATCAGCTCAAAACTTTGGAAAAAGAATCAAAATTCAGGTCCATGTCGTCAAAATATAGATTACAACTAAAGTCAACATAGTTTAAGCAAATGTTTCAACTAAATGTATATTGATAAACAGAGGTGCTTTCAAAAGAAAAAAAAACCGATAGATATGGACGGAAAGGACATAAAAATCAATAATTGATATATTATCAAAATTGAATGTAAATTATAGAGTACCTATTATAGCTATTATAGTGAAGAGAGAAAAAAAATATTTGATATATGTATTTTTTATTAGTTAGTGTCTCTTAAGATTCTAACCCGTGCGAGAGCATGGGTCGGTGAACTAGTATAACAAATGATCCACTAGTGAAAGTGAGATGTATCAAACTTGCCCCCGAAGACTCAGGCTCGCAAGACTCACGCCAAAATATTTTTCAAATGTCGGCGACTGGGTGTATCCGAAGGGCTCCAGGGTTATTTTATTTCCACAAGACATATATACTTGGCCGCCCCAAGCTCTAACCAGAAATTGCATTGGCCCTTCGATATTCTTTGGTCCTTTTCAGGTACGTACGTTCTTAGCAACACTACTGGAAACGCATGCTTTACCGAGGGCCTGAGGCTTTACCGAGGACCAAATCTCGGGCACTCAGCAAAGACACTCTTTGCCGAGGGCCAGCCACAGGAGCTCTCGGCAAAGAACGGCCCTCGGCAAAGAGGCCTTTGCCGAGGGTACGACCCTCGGCAAAGACAGGCCCACGGCAAATCAACTCTTTGTCGAGGGCCGCGGCCCTCGGCAAAGATGCCCTCGGCAAATTAGGCCCGTTGGGTCACGGCGGCCATTTTCCGTCAAGCTTTGCCGAGGGCCACCAGTTAGGCCCTCGGCAAAGGTTTTTTTTCTTCTATGAAACCAGGTTATTCGGCAATTTTTTTAAGTCTTTACCGAGGGCCCTAGACCAGGCCCTCGACAAAGATTTTTTTAAAACCAGTTTTTCGGCCAAATTTTTTTTATAAATCGCCTTTGCCGAGGGTCCGAGGCGAGGCCCTCGGCAAAGAAGCCCTTTGCCGAGGGCGAGATGAAAGGCCTCGGCAAAGATTTTTTATTTTTTTAAAATCTTTTGCCGGGCCTGAACGAACCCTCGGCAATTTTTTTTTGGTTTTTTGTGGTGCTACAATACAGTGTTTTGAACACAATTTTAAAATTTAGGCCAATTTTGATTTTGTTTTGTATATTTCCTTAATTTATTTTGATTCTTTGATTTTTTTTCGAATATGTCAAATTTGAACTGCAGGTGCATGGAATATTGCAATGTAGTGTTTCGAAAAATGTTTTTCATGTTAATAGATACATGTTGAGTCCCTATCCACGAACTCGCATCAAATTTTCACGCATCTTGTTCGCGTAACATGACGACCGACTTGCCGGAAAAGTGTTTTAAAATTATATAAAATCCATACGAAGTCCGAAAATCACAAAACTTGGCGAGATGTCATGTTATCGCATGTGTAGGCTGTGGTAAAAAATTGAGAAGGCTTCGAGCGAGTTGCGACGTCGGATGCCTGAAACCCAGACATCTCCACATGTGATCAATTTTTTACCACAGCCTACACATGCGATAACATTACATCTCGCCAAGTTTCGTGATTTTCGGACTTCGTATGGATTTTATATAATTTTAAAACACTTTTCCGGCAAGTCGGTCGTCATGTTACGCGAACAAGATGCGTGAAAATTTGATGCGAGTTCGTGGATAGGGACTCAACATGCACCAATTAACATGAATAACATTTTTCGAAACACTACATTACAATATTCCATGCACCTGCAGTTCAAATTTGACATATTCGAAAAAAATCAAAGAATCGAAATAAATTAAGGAAATATACAAAACAAAATCAAAATTGGCCTAAATTTTAAAATTGAGTTCAAAACAATGTATTGTAGCACCACAAAAAACTGGGCTAAAAAAAAATTGCCGAGGGCCTGGCCCGTGACCCTCGGCAAAGAATTTTAAAAAAAAATAAAAAATCTTTGCCGAGGGCCATGGATCTGGGCCCTCGGCAAAGGACCGAACCCTAAATCGGGCCGTAGCCCAAATTCCCGATCGGAAATTGTGAAAAAATAAATCCCGCTCGACCATCTCCTCCCCCCCACGCCCGTTCGCTTCGGCCTCAAGGCGTCCACCACCGGGCCACAGACTCTGGGCCATGCCCGTGCTTCTTGGCTGGGCTGCCCGAGCCCGAGCCGCCGCCTGTGCCCACCTTCAGCACAGCACACCTCGGCTGCCTCGCCTCCACCACCGCCGCCTGCTAGCCTCACGCCTTGTGGCTTGCCAGCGTGCCCGCCGCTGAGAGCTCAAAGAGCAGCGTGGCGTGCACCCTGTCGCCACACGCCCATTGCCAGCGCCTCCACCACCGCCCTGTTGCGCTCCCTGCGGCTGTGCCTCGGCCACCCCTGCTGTGCCCCACCGCTTTCCACGCCGCCGCCCAGCCTTCTGGGCCGCCGGCTTCAACCCACCATCACCGCCCACCGCGCCCGATGGCGGCGGTCGAGGTCGCTGCCTCCGTTCCCGTCTCCGTCAAGCAAGGGAGGTCGACCGCCCGGCCGGCCCTCGGCGGCTCCCCTCGTCGGCCTTCCCGCCTGACCCTGGCCCCAGCCGCCCCGTCGCCGGGCTGTTGGAGGGGAGGAGGCAGAGGGTGAAGTTGGAGGAAGAAGAGAAGGAGAAGAGGAGAAGGAGGAAGGGGAAGAAAAGGAGAAGAAGAGGAGAAGGAGGAAGGGGAAGAGAAGGAGAAGAAGGGGAAAAGGAGAGAAGAAAGGGAAGAGGGGGAGAGGAGTACTCCAACGCCGCTTGACCTCGCCGGAGAAGAAAGTGACCCCCAGACCGCGACGCCTCGACTCCACCGCAACCCTAGGTAAAACTCTCGTTGTCGGCCTTCGTGTCAGATGTGGTTGTGTGGGCCTTTCGTGCGTAAGTTGATATGAGGGCCTTCGTGCCGTTGTGGTTGTCGGCCTTCGTGCCGTTGTGAATGTCGGCCATCGTGTCGTTTTTTTGCAGGTTTTGGAAACCTCCCCGTGCAGGGGAGGTGCTGCCAAAATTTTGAACAAAAAATAACCTATTGTCTTTTTATGCAGGAGAAGAGTACGTCGGAGGGGACCCGGAGGACCCCGATCGTCTTCGTTGACGTCGCGGTTCTGCCTGCACTGCGTCGCCTCGCCACTGCGTCGATTCGCCACTGCCCCGCTAGCCTTACTTCACCGACACCCTAGGTATAAATAACCTCTTTTTGCGCTTGTCGGTCGTAGCCCGCGCGTAACCCAGTTAGGCGTCTCCCGTCCAAAAGAGATACGGTCGTAGGTATGCAAATCTTTGCGTATCTACGACCGTATCTATTTCGGATTGTCCACGTTTTTTGGACAGCCCGTGGATGCGTAGATGGGTTAGTTTCCATGGTCCGCTCTGGTCCGAGAAGGAGTTTTGGCAACACCTCCCTGTTGTTCTCCGGATACACACTCTCCCTTGCAGGACGTGTATCGGGAGAACAGCGGGGAGGTGCTACCGAAATTCTATCTCGGAGAGGAGCGGAGCATGGAAACTGACCTCATCTACGTATCCGCGGGTGGGATTAGAACCTATCCTCACCTATTAGACAGTAGGAACACCGCGTAGATGCAATTGATGGTCACAATACTCTATGCTGTAAATGTTAAAGGATGGAGGACCGTCAGTGGATGTACACGGGCTGGAGAAGCGGGAGTGACTACGACTATGAATGGGTGAAGGGGACAGATGGTTTCTTGAAACATGCATTTGGCCCAGGAGCAGGAGGACATTCTCTAGTTTGGTGTCCCTGCAGCAAATGTGACAACAGGAGAAAAGTAGACAAGAAGACCATGGGTAGACATCTTGTGTTCAATGGTTATACGCCTGGCTATCAGCAGTGGATCTACCATGGTGAAGCAGATCGTATAAGAGTGGAGGTGGTGAGACCATGCCTCGAGGCTTTTGATGATGATGCCGGGGTAGCAGACATGCTAGATGATGCCCACCAAGCTCACTTCGCTGAATGACATGAGAAGGAGATGGAGGAATCCGCAAAGGACTTCTACAAAATGTTGGACTCGTCACAGAAACCCCTTCACGAGCGTACAATGATTTCTCAGCTAGATGCGATTGGACGCGTAATGGGGTTGAAGGCCGAGTTAAACCTGAGTCAAGAAGGCTTCGATAAGATGTTGGCCGTGTTTGGCACCATGCTACCAGAGAAGCACACTTTGCCGACGAACTTGTACGAGGCAGAGAAACTCCTTCGTATGCTTAAGATGTCGTATGACAAGATACATGTTTGTCCAAAGGGGTGCGTCCTATTTAGGAAAGAACACAAGGATGCAAATTATTGTCCGAAGTGTAAATCCTCTAGGTACCTGGAGGTAGACTCTAGTGATGGTCAGAAGAAGCAGCTTCCGATCCCCGCGAGAGTGCTATGTCACCTTCCTTTCTTACCGAGGATCCAACGGCTATTCATGACTGAGGAATCCGCGAAACAGATGACATGGCACAAAGATGGCAAACAGTACAATCCTGGGAAGATGGTACATCCATCTGATGCTGAAGCATGGACGTATTTCAATGACAAACATCGTGACAAAGCAGCTGAGGCTCGTAATGTACGTGTCGCGCTGGCAACAGATGGGTTCAATCCTTATGGAATGATGGCTGCCCCATACACATGCTGGCCCATTTTTGTTATCCCCCTCAATCTCCCTCCCGACATCTCCTTTCAACGGCATAACGTATTCTTGTCGTTGATCATTCCTGGACACCCGGGGAGTAATATGGGTGTGTTCATGGAGCCTGTGATTGATGAATTGATCCATGCTTGGGAGAAGGGGGTATGGACATACGATCGAGCTACAAAGACAAGCTTCAAAATGCACGTTTGGTACCACTACTCTCTGCATGACTTCCTGGCGTATGGGTTATTCACCGCCTGGTGTGTTCACGGGAAGTTCCCATGCCCAGTATGCAAGGAAGCCATGAGGTTCATTTGGTTGAAGAAGGGTGGCAAGTATTTGTCGTTCGACCAGCATCGTCAGTTCCTCCCTGTAAACCATGAATTTAGAGAAGACATCAAGAGCTTTACGAAAGGTGTCAAAGTGATAGACCCTAAACCGCACTTGAGGATTGGTGCCGAGGTTCGTGTTCAGATAGATGCTCTCGTGCCCAATGAAGAAGGTGGTTTTGTGGGATATGGTGAGGAACATATGTGGACACATAAATCCGGCTTGACGAGGCTCCCCTATTTCGATGACCTTCTTCTGCCACATAACATTGATGTAATGCACACTGAAAAGAATATCGCCGAGGCACTTTGGGGAACTCTCATGGACACTGACAAGTCTAAGGACAACGTTAATGCTAGAGTGGACCTAGCGACGTTGTGCGATAGACCGAATCAAGCGATGCAGCCTCCTAATGGCCGAAACAAGAACTGGAAAAGGCCTAAGGTCAATTTCGTCTTGCAAATCGATCAAAGGAGGGAGGTACTAAAATGGATGCAGATGTTAATATTTCCAGATGGATATGCAGCGAATCTTAGCAGAGGAGTGAACTTAGGCACTCTGTGAGTCAATGGGATGAAGAGTCATGACTACCACATATGGATTGAACGGCTTCTTTCGGCGATGGTCTGAGGCTATGTCCCTGAGCATGTCTGGCAAGTGCTGGCAGAGTTGAGCTTTTTCTTCCGCCAGCTTTGTGCCAAGGAGATATCTCGGACCGTCGCTCAGGACTTGGAAAAAGCGGCACTTGTGTTTCTCTGTAAGCTGGAGAAGATCTTTCCACCCGGCTTCTTCTTGCCGATGCAACATCTGATTGTGCACCTCCCATCCGAGGCACGTTTGGGGGGCCCGTGCAGGCCCGTTGGTGCTATCCAATCGAGAGATGTCTAAAGACTCTTCACAAAAAATGTACAAATAAAGCCAGAATTGAGGCTTCCATTGCAGAGGCATGCCTTCGGGAGGAGGTGGCAAACTTCACAACGCTATACTACAAGCCGAACCTTCCTAGCAATCATAATCCACCCTCTCGTTACAATACTGGCGAAAATGAATCGACCCTGAGCCTTTTCCAAGGCCAACTCGGCAGCGCAAGTGGATCAACCCCAAAGCTATTGGGAAATGAAGAGTGGCGCAGTATCATGCTATATGTGTTGAATAACCTTACCGAGGTGCAGCCGTTCATCAAGTAAGTTCTCAACGAACTTATTTCAATATGTCGTCACTATTCTGCATCCAACCCCATTGATTCTCGTTCGGACAGGGAATTTGTTCGTGAATTCTGGCATCAATCAAGGGATCCTACCTCGCATCAACAAGACACCCTTGTTTCGAGGGGTGCGGGAGTGGGGAGGCCTGATTTCATTTCTTGGTTCAAACAAAAGGTAATGTCCAATTTAGCTCATACGTTCGATCGTCCAAGGTGATCGTACGTTTGATTAATATAACGATCTATCATGATTCACCTTGCAGGCCCAGACCGATTCGTCCATGAGCGACGAGTTGAAACAGGTTGCAAACGGCTGTGATGTTAGGGTGAAGTCATTTACCGGCTATGACGTGAATGGATATCGCTTCAACACAACAAGTTACGAGCAGATTCGGCCCAAACGAAAAACCACAAATAGCGGAGTTTGTACGCCCGACACTGATGGCCTCGACTATCATGGTAGAGTTGAGGAAATCTATGAACTCTCATTTCATGGAGACGAACCTCTTAAACCTGTCATGTTCAAATGCCACTAGTTTAATCCTCGATCAACGAGACGAACCCCTCATCTTGGGCTAGTGGAGATTCAAGAAGATTCCATCTATCCTGGAAAAGATGTCTACATTGTGGCTCAACATGCCGTGCAGGTGTATTATACTCGAAACGCCAACCAAGACAAAGAGGATCTTAAGGGTTGGGCTATTGTGCACCAGGTATCTCCACATGGTAAACTACCTGCCCCAAACGATGATGATTACAACTTCAACGCAAACACATATAATGGACAGTTCTATCAAGAAGATGGGCTACCAGGCACGTTTGAGATAGTCTTACCCGAAGCAATCGAAATGGAAGTAGACAACGAAACGGTTGATGACGAGGTCGATGGAGATGTGGTGGTAAATGCCAAGGACATAGCAATGCTTGAGCGATTACTTCTAGGCAATGACGATGATGACAACATAGAACCTTCGGATAGTGTTGCCCATTTGGACAATTTTGACAGTGATGATGAGACCTATGATCCCAATCATGAATATTATTCCTAATACATGTAATACTATGGTTTTTAATTTGTGTTTTGTTTATATATTTTGAATCTATTTCTAATATATGTACTAATTAGTCTTGTTCATTCTTTGTGATTGCGGTGATTGGACAAAGATGGCGGCGTGACGCCCACGCCGTGACATGCCCTCGGTTTACGGGAGAGACCGCCCTCTCCTTGAGGTGAGGGGTCGTCGTCGGGGTAGCGTCCGTGAGGGAGGTGACGAGAGGAGGACTGGGGTAGCCGCCACAGGAGGCAGCAGTCTCCTCCCTCGACACGTGACGAGGTGCTGGAGGAGGAGCACGTGACGGCCACGGCCTCGTCCTCGTCGGAGGACGAGAGGGGTCAGCAGACGGGCGAGGGAGGCGAGGCGCTCGAGGGCGAGGGAGGCGAGGCGCCGAGGCGAGGAGAGGGTACCGCTACCCGGACTCTCTACGAGCGAGGTCCCATGAGCCTCCCTCCGGTTCCGCTTCCTCACAACCGCGCTCGGTGATTCGGCCTATGGCAAAGAGGTAAGTAACTATGGATGTTATCACAACTACTTCATAAGATATGTTGGAAATCTTAAGAGAAACGATAAATTTTCTTAATCACTTGTGCGGGGCCTGGTTGGTTTTGTCGGGTACTCCAAAGACGCACCCCATGAGCATCCTTGGTGTTTTGTGCAGAAATGGTACCGGCATTGTGCAACTGTCCAAGAAGCCGGTGGTGCGGGAGCCGGCCTCCAAGCTGGGACGATTCTGTGCTAGTCACGGATGACACTTACCGCAACAAGTAGGAGAGAGTATTGGCGGAGTTTTGGGTAAGTCTCTCGCACAACATTGCTTAATACATCGTATTCATTGGTTAAATCTTTTATTGAAATAATGAATGGATACATCGGTTTTGTATGCGAGAAATATTTCAAGGTGAAGAAGGACTTGAGGCCCAGCGGATCGAGTAGTGCCATGGCTTGTAGGAAATACGTCACCGAGATGCATCACCATGGGCGGCGTCCAGGCCCACATAGACTACTACAGGTCGGTGCCAGGCGGTCCCTCCCAAGCCTCAAGCAAAGACGGATTCTGTTGACCCGGGACCCAAGACCTTGAGGTAGGCGAATAACATTTATAATGATTCGTTTTGATATTAAGTAGGTTCAATTTCATCTTCTTATATGTCAAATACTCGATGACTTGTAGGTGATTCCACGGTGGTGCCGATCGTATCCCGAGTCTTTGGGCCATGATCGTGGACAAGTGGTTATCACAGGACTTTGTTGACACGCGACGAGAGGCGGCAGGAACAACGTCCGATGAGGCAAGGTCCAACTCACCATCAAAGGCAGCCGTAGCCTCCCGGATACAAACAAGCATACGTAAGTGATTTCTTTCATTTATTTTGACGCTCAATTTCGCTTGATTTCTCACCATCTTCCCGTCTTTTCTCGCAGGAGGCTGCGCACCTGAGCGAGGAGGTCTCGGAGTTCTCTGCGTGGGCTATGTCCTACATGGGAAGAAGCGTCGTCCTCTGTCTCTCCTTCGACCCGGCTGCCCGTCCCTCTGTGTACTCCGACCCGAACAACGGTAAAGGAGATCTATGGTGAAAATTACAATGTGCGCACTGAGCCCATTGATGCAGAGGCGATCATGAGGCTCGGAGGAGGCAAGAAGCACGGACGGCTGTGGATTGCAGACGGCGCCATCGACTCCACCACTGTTCCCTCCCTCGACGCTATCCGAGCACGGAGCACGAGCTCCTGCCAGCCCATACGCCCACGGCCTTCTCCAAGATGCGGCGAGGTCGAAGCACTCTGTAATTCTGTTTTACTCATAAATACGTGAGATATTTACACACCTAAATTAGATTTGCATTCTTGATACAATGGAGTGAAATATTGCAGGCCGAGCTGCAAGAAACAAAAAGGCAAAGTCAAGAGCAGAACGCGGAGCTGACCGCACAGCTGCAGGCCCAGAAGGTCGCGTTCGAGGCCGCGCAGAAGCAGATGGCGGAGATGATGGTGATCATGCAAAGTCTTGGGCAAGCATCGGGTGTACCTGTGCAGTTTTCAGCGCCTCCACCTCCTCCACCTCCTACTCCTGCAGCTACTCCTGTAAGTATGAAAGTTCACTTTTCGCTTGTGCTTTACATGTATGTCGGCCTTCGTGCCGTTGTGGATGTCGGCGTTCGTGCCGTCGTTTCTTGCAGGTTTTGGAAACCTCCCCGTGCAGGGGAGGTGCTGCCGAAATTTTCAATTGAGTCTAATCTTTTTGTATTCCTACAATACTAGATGCAATCTCTAAGTTCCAAAACTGTTTTCCCGGATTACTCACACATGCAATCTCTGCTCCTTTGTGCAGCTTTCGTCCGCGGGTTCCAATCAACCCGCGCTAGTAAATCACCGGGTGATCCTGCTTTTCCTTCACCATCGTCTCATAGGCTAGCTTGATGAGGACTCGTGCTAGGTGATGTGGTTGGACTTTAGCGTGATTTGTGATTTATGGTTGTGACTTGTGCTTGGATTTCATTAACTTGTCGTAATAAACATGTGAATGATGATGAACATGTGACTTGTCGTTGTAATATATTGTGATTTATGGTTCACAATTATGGTTGTGATATATTGTGAGAAAATGGGTTCTGTGTGATATATATATGTATATATATGAAATGCTTGTGTCGATGGAATGCAAAAAACAAAAAAAAAATTTAAATTTCTGCCTCTTTGCCGAGGGCAATGACCAAGGCCCTCGGCAAAGAAGGGTCCTTTGCCGAGGGCCCAAGCAATAGCCCTCGGCAAAGATTTTTTTGGAAAAAAATTCTGACAATTTCTTTACCGAGGGCTAGGGAGCAGGCCCTTGGCAAAGGGTTAAAAAAAATTCAAAAAAACCATTTCTTTGCCGAGGGCCGGCCCTCGGCAAAGAATTTTTTTAAAATCCTGAAAATTTCTTTGCCGAGGGCCAGGAAGGAGGCCCTCGGCAAAGGTTTAAAAAAAAATAAAAAAATTTATTTGCCACGGGTCGGCCCTCGGCAAACAAATTCAAAAAAAAAACTATTTCTTTGCCGAGGGTCGGCCCTCGGCAAAGAAACCGTCAACGGCGCTGGCGCCTGACGGCTTCTTTTCTTTGCCGAGGGCCGTCCTGGCCCTCGATAAAGGCTTTGCCGAGTGCCCGCAAAGACCCCTTCGCCGTCTAAAAATTCCCCGAGGGGTCTTTGCCGAGGACAGCCCTCGGCAAAGCCTTTGCCGAGGGTTTGTGGGCCTTTGCATGCGCCTCCAGTAGTGCAAGTTGTGCTGTAACGAGACCAAGCCATCAAATGGTAACTACCAGCTGGCTGATTTTGTGAGTCGACGACAGCCGTGTAACTTCTGGTGCAAGGAATATAATAGCACTGTGTCGTCGAAGTCGTCTCAGAGAAACATATCCACACATCATGGGGTCGGTGTGTGTACTAGTATAGTATGTAGCTAGCTTAGTATACGTGCATCCATTTCATATATGCTTACAGCACTTTTTTTTCCTCGAACGCGCGCGTCTTTGTCATTAAGAAGAAAAATAGTACGGATTACAACGACACGCCACTGATGATACACTAGGAAAAAAACTGTTATACAATCGGTTCGTCCACCCTATTAGAAGGCAATTATTAGCTATTACTCTCTAACCAACACTACCTAGCCAACACCGTCGTTCAGACGCGGGGGCTCGCGCGGCTTGGGCGGCGACCCGATCGCCTCGGGCCCTCTCCCAGCATGAGCACCCGCAAAGCCCCTCTATGTGAGGGGTCGGCGTCCTCGTGAAAGACGCTGTCGTAGGCCTCCTTAGCATCATCCTCTACTTGAGAGATCATTATTATGTCCTTGCAAATAAACCTCAGCTCTCTTCTGAGATCCATCGATCGAGCAAACGTTTCCAATAGAGTACACGTATATGATGTCGAGCTGCCGTGCCTCCCTCCTCGCCGTCCTGTGCATCATCCTCTACGACTGTACCCATGTCCCTCGCGCTGGCTGCCTCTCCTTCAACCTCAGCTTCTCTCAACCCCAAAGCCTAGCTGATCTCGATCGGTTGATATACTGCACCGGCGACGCGTACCTCACTCTAGACACGCTTGAGCTCACGCGGCGGAGCAGGAGGACCAACGACAGCACCGGCCGGGCCACGTACACGCAGCCAGTGCGGCTATGGGACGCAGCTACCGGCGAGATGGCCAGCTTCACCACTAGCCACTACTACAAAAAAATCTTTTAGAAGGCGTTTCTGTTTTATTAACCGTGGCGGTTTGACATGGAAACCGCCACTGTTAATAGATACCCATGAGGCTGGCCTGCACGGTAAGCAACCGGCATGGTTAATGCATTAACCGTGGCGGTTTTCTTATAAAAAACCGTCACGGTTAATGTCCATTACCCGTCACGGTTAGTATAAAGAAACCACCACAGTTATCATTAACGGTGGTGGTTACTTTAAAAATGCCCGCCGCCATAAATAGGCCTATTAACCGAGGCGGTCCTCCTAAATGGCCCGCCTGGGAAAAAACTCCGCGGCCAAGTGGCCCAGATGAGGCCCGGTATCTCCGACCCATATATAAATAGAAGCTAGGGTTTCTAGTGAGCCGCCCCCTCACTCCTCTCGAACTCAAGCCCCCTCAGCCCTCACTTCTCTCCCTCCCATCCAGACCGCGCCGCCCCTCTTCCTGGATCCGGCCGGCGCGGTGGCGCAGGGCGAGGCGCACGGCGGCACAGGCCCGCACGGTGCGGGGTGCGCGGCCGGGCGACGCGTACCCGTCTCCTCCGGCGGTGGCACCCCTCCCTCCGGCGGCGGGGAGACAGGTGGCCGGGGTCCGGATCCGTGCGGGCGAGCAATGCTCAGCGCGGCGGAGCGGGCAAGGCGTGGACCCGGCCGCAGGTGGACCTCGCGACGACGACGACGGCGACGATGAGGAGCCCAGATCATGGCGGATGCAGCAGCAGCAACTCCGGATCCGGCGGCAAAGGCACCTCTGCCCTCCTCCCCACGGCGCGGTGGCCCTCCACCCTCCGGTGCGGCGGCCATCTCGCCTTCCTCTCTCCCTCGGTTGACGCGGGCGGTGAGGCCGGATCCGGCGGCGAGGAAGCTGGATCCGGAGGCTGGGCGGCTGCGGCGGATCTGCGACGGTTGTAGCGGTGACGGAAGCCGGATCTGGAGGTGGGGAGGCCGGATCTGCGACGACGGCGGCGGATGGGCCACAGCTGCGGTGGCGGATGGGCCACGGCTGCGGCGGCGGAACCGGCGGCGCAGACGCGTGGGGCCGGCCCAGATCCAGGCCCGGTAGGGGTAGGATGGGTTTTTCATTTTTTTTTTGTTTTTTTATTGGTTTAACCGTGGCGGGCACCAAACCGCCTCGGTTAATACATGATTAACCGTGACGTTAGCTCCGTGGCGGTCGGGAAAACTGCCACGGTTAACCTTTTTTGCCCGCCACGGTTAAAATTATTGTGGTAGTGAGCTTCGACTTCCAGATCACTCTGGACGACGCGAGCACCATCGTCACTCCCGGCTACGGCGGGATGGCCTTCTTGCTCAGCCATCATGTCGGGTCTGGTATGCCCCCCGGGAGCTTCGGGGGCAGCTTGGGCCTCCTTCCTTACGCCACCAACGGCACCGGCGACACCACCATGGTCGCCGTCGAGTTCGACACCTATCGCAACCAGCAGCTATACGGCGACATCAGCGGCAACCACGTGGCCATCGACGTCAACTCCCTCAACTCCACGGCGGTCACCGACACCACCTCGCCGACCAGGAACCTCACGTCCGGTTACAAGATGATGGCAACCGTGAGGTACGAGAATGTTACCAAGTTCCTGGCCGTCGAGCTCACCATCAACGGCGACACGTCCTACTACGTCAACGCCACTGTTGATCTCAAGAGCTACCTTCCCGAGCATGTCGCTATCGGCTTCTCGGCAGCGACTGGCGGTGGTGGCAAGCAGCACCAGATACTGTCATGGTCATTCATATCCACTCTGCAGGAGGAACAGGTAGCACAAGCACCGCCGCCACCGCCGCTTCATCAGTCACCTGAAATCGTCCAGCATCCCAAGACGAGGTCAGTAGGACGAACCCAGATAGTAATCTCCGTGCTAGCGGCTGTGCTAGGAGTATTTCTCTTGGCATGTGCAGCCGTGCTTGTATGGCGGCACAAACGACACAAGAAACCACCAAATGAAGAAACCATTGACAGCGACCGTGAAGGAGAACAACGACACGGCAGGGCCGAGCTCGAGAGAGGGTGGCTGCCAGCGGCCCTAGGCGATACGCGTACCGCGAGCTGGCGGCCGCCACCAACAACTTGGCCGAAGATGGCAAGCTCGGCTGCGGTGGCTTCGGAAGCGTCTACAGGGGTAAGCTCGCCGTTGCCGGAGAAGAGCGCCCGGTGGCCATCAAGATGTTCTCATCGGAGTCGTCGGCGCAGGGGAGGAAGGAGTTCGAGGCGGAAGTGAGGATCATCAGCCGTCTCAAGCATCGAAACCTTGTGAGGCTCTTGGGGTGGTGCGACAGTCGTCGCAATGGCCTCCTGCTCGTCTACGAGTTGGTTGCCAAAGGCAGCCTCGACACACATCTCCACAGCAGCGACGACAGCGAGAGCTTTTTGGCGTGGTCAGAAAGGTAACGACACATTTAACCATCCTTAATAATTATCATGCATGGATAGACTAGTAATAATAACCAACATATATACTCTCTCCATCCTATTTAGATTGTCGTTTTGAACTTCTTATACCATTTTGTTTGACCATTTGTCTTACTCAAAAAATTTTATACAAATATTATTTGTTTTGTTATGACTTATTTTATTATTAGAGATACTTTAATAATGATTTATTTATTTTATGATTGGTAAAAAATTGAATAAAATGAATGGTCAAACACGATACTCTATTGTGAGTAGTCCGTCTAGTTCTTTTTGTCTAGCTTGACAGTCTGTCAAACCTAAAAAGTTGTTTACGCTGCTTGTGCATGTAATTCTTTTCTATGCCGCCATGTTCGGGATCTTTCCAAAAAGAAAAAAACTCAGCATATCTGGCCCCATGGTTATTGAAGTTGTTTATATTTGGTCCTTTAATTTGACAAGGTTTATACAAATACGGTACATCCTCCTTAAATTTTGTCTTGTTGTAATAATTTATAGTTACAAAATTACTCTATATGTAATTTTATCCATATTTGTTCTCCTTGCATTGCATCTCCATGTTTACTTGATACGTTTTGATGGTCTGTTTACTTGATATGTGTTTAGTTGAAATTTTAGCTTAATTAAACTATGTGTGTTTGAAATTAAGAAATATATATGCATATATATGTGATGCAATGGTGACACTTAACACAGGTGCTATGTATTTGACTTGTAAATCGAAATGGTCATCACTTCATGCATATGTGTATATGATTTGCATAGTGACACGTATGCACGCATAACATATAGTTCATTTTTTCTATATTGGTAATAATGATAGAAGAGAGTAATTGAGAAGATTATAGGAGTATTTTAAGAAAAAATATAATAACAAGGGTTACTTTAGGTTATTTTTAGAGGTGGTTAATTTATTAGATAAAAAATTAGAATGTTTCTTATATTTTTTTTCATAATAGCATAAATGGTTACTTTGATAAATGGTTGGATGATTATGATTGTTGTGAGAATTTTAGGCTAGCTTATCTCTTTTTACCAACCACTGATTGATTTATAAGGTACATACACATAGGTACCAGATTATCCTTGGCTTGGGATCCACGCTGCGGTATCTCCATCAGGACTGGGAGCAGTGTGTGGTGCACGGTGACATCAAACCAAGCAACATCATGCTGGACGAGTCCCTCGGCACCAGGCTCGGCGACTTTGGCCTGGCCCGGCTTGGCGATCACGGCGCACGGTGGCACACCACCAGGGCCGTGATGGGCACGGCGGGGTACATCGACCCAGAGTTCGTCAACACGCTCCACCCGAGCACCTACTCCGACGTCTACAGCTTCGGCATTGTCCTCCTCGAGATCGTTTCGGGGCGGTGCCCCGTCATCCTGCTAGAAGGCAGTGCGCACTTCGTCCTAGTCAAGTGGATGTGGGGCCTCTATTGCCGGAACGCGATCCTCAAAGCGGCGGACGAGCGGCTGAGGTCCGGCAACCAGGCCGACGATAGGTGCATGGAGAGGGTGCTCGTCGTCGGGCTGTGGTGCGCGCATCCTGACCAGACCGAACGGCCATCCATCGAGCAGGCCATGCACGTCCTGCAGTCGGAGGACGCTAGGCTCCCGATGCTCACGCCGCAGATGTACAGAACGGTGTCGGAGTTTGCCGTCACTGGACGTGCTATTGGCGCCTTGTCCGTTCAGAGCTCCTCTTCCACGACCACGGCGACAACCGGTGGCCACTCCAAGGTCTCTTCCGAGTCAGCATCCTCTCCCTTGCTCTAAGATTCAAAAGAGTTGGCTTGATTTACATTCATCACTGCTGTATGGGCTCCCACTGTTCTATGGGCGTCTTTGTGTATTATATATTGATTGTAAAATTACATTTTTGCACATTCATTACCGTAATACTTCTTCACTTTAAAACAATCATCTGTTGTGTAGTTCTTCACTTAAAGCAAGCATCTTTGTAAATTGTGTTTTTTACATTCTGAGCCTCTCCCCCGTCGTCGGTGGCCACTCCGGCCCCGGCGTCCACGCCCCCCCCCCCCCCCCCCCCCCAAAAAAAAACGTCAGTGGCCGCTGTGGCCCTAGTGTCCACGTCTCTGCTCCTCCTTTCCTTCACCTTGCCGCACACCCATGGACGGCCTCCATGGTTCTCCGTCCTAGGGCTCTGGGGATCAACAAGCCCTTCCCCCAAGCACTACCGCTACTTGCAGCAACCGTTGTCACCGCTCTGTCCCCCACGTTGTTTGGGTGCTGTGTGGCCATATGCTCTACACATGAGTCACCTGCCACCGGCTCCTCCTCTTGGCCAAGGCAGGACAAGCTCTCGTTCTTGGATGCAGACATGTCCTCTTATGAGCCTCTGAGCCTCCCTCCCCTGCTCCGGTCAAGGGAAATGGAAAGGAACAAAGTAGCCGCTACATGCCTGCGCCGTCGTCGCACCTGCCACCGTCAGGATGAAGGAGCCATTTGCTTCATGGCGGATGTTCCCTCTTCATTTAATGTCTGAACGTTTCCTACTATGCACAATTGTTTGCTTATGTTGCCACATAGTTTGGTTGCACTATTAAATCTGTCCAGTATGACAATGGTCATGATTTCAACAACGCCACATCCTGATACTTCTTTCTCACTAAAGGTGTAGTTCTTCGTATGTTGTGCCCATACACGTATTCCCAAAATGGTAAGCTCTTGAGCATCTCATTCGGTCCACTAATAATATTACGTGCTCATTACTTTTCCAGGCCAACCTCCCCCATCCTTTTGGGTTGAAGCTCTTCACACAATGACCTATCTCCTTAACCATCATCCCTCCAATATGTTGTCCTCCAACACACCCCACCATGCCCTTTATAACACCCCACCAGACTATTCGCACTTGCGTATATTAGCGTGCGCCTGCTATCTAATCTTTTCGCCACTACATCGCATAAACTCAGCCCTCGTTCCACCTTGTGAGTCTCTCTTGGATATCCATCAGACCACGAAGGTTATAATAAGTGCCTTGATCTCACGTCCAATTGTGTTATTATTTCTCGAGATGTCATCTTTGATGAAATATGGTTCCCCTACTCTGCGTTGCGACACCTCCTTCATACGACTTTGATTTCCTCTTCGCAGATGATTATGTTATTTCACCCATTGGTTTGTGAGCTTTGCCTGCAGGTACTCCCAGCATTCCAGGTCCCATCCCTACTGCCCCGCTACTTCGTCGGCACGAGTTGTTGCCAGCATGGATGTGGCCCTTAACCCACCTCCGGCGCCCACCATCTGGTCGGATCTGCTGCTCCGGTTGACGTCTCGTCTCCGGTTGCTGCCAACAGCACCACGGCCACCTCTCCACGAATCACCTCTATGACGCTAATTGCTCCTAGAAACTCGCCTTGGCACTGTCGTCGCACGATCCTCTTCCTCCAATGGCTGCCCTAGTTACTCCGCATGTTAATGACCATGCCATGGACACTCGCGGCAAGCGGGGCTTTCATCTTCCGGTGCAGCGGCTCAACCTCCATGCCATGACGCTCTCTCCCATTCAGAAGATGTATCATGGTGCTCTTGCCGATCCTAATTGGCGGGATGCTATGATTGCGGAGTTCACTGCTCTGTAGCATAATGATACTTGGGATCTGGTTCTTCGCCGTCATGATGCCAATGTGGTTACGAGCAAGTGGGTTTATCACCGCAAGTTCACCTCTTATGGCTCTCTTGATTGGTACAAGGAACGTTGGGTTTGTTTTGGGGGTTTACTCAGCGCCTCAATATTGACAAGGGAATTGCTCCGGTACACCTCTTTTAGAAAATTGCACGCATCTTAAGGCAACCCTAATTAACCATTATCTTAATTTTTTCATTGAGGTCCCGTCTTAGCCCAGCCCCTACCATGCTCAGCCCGTGCCCGGCCCATACCCGAACTCCTGCTCCCTGACTATGATCTCGTCCAGCCTCTTGACCTGATCTGGCCGGTGGCCCTCAATGTCCGGACTATCTACGGCAGCGGCGCTCATGTGCGCAGCACCTCTTCGAATTGTGTCATGGCCGTGATTGATGTCCGCAGCCAGCTCCTGCCCCTCGAGGAGGTCCGCTTTGCCCGAGACCATGACCTAGGCTGATGCTTGTCTTTAGGATCTTGTCTCTTGTATGTATGTATTGCATTTGGAGTCAGGGTGAACCGTCAATTTAGCAAGTATCATCTCTGTGCAGTAATTTTGTCGCACTGTACCCTAAGAGTATCCATGTACTATGATGCTGCAAGCCACTATAACTATATCAATTCTGAATGATCTGGAAAAGTATGGATGCTATGGTGATGAGCTATGGCGGAGGCGGACTGTTCTGCATTCCGTCAGGCGTCGAGTACCACCATGCTCGCTCGTTGAGAGGAATGAGATTGGCTGGACATGTGTTGGACACGGAAGAGGAATGCATGCCATGACAGAACGGAAGTATACGTTGTACATAAAGCGTAGAGCTCCGCCGCCGTCGTTGATTGCCGCCCAGCTGAACGCGTGAACAGATCGAAATCGGAGGATGAGATAGTCCGGGTCGATCTGGGCTGGACACGGGCTGGGGGCGTAGGGGCTGGCCCAGACGTTAGGAAAAATGTTAATTAATTAAATGGCTGGTTTAAGATACGTGTATTTTTTTTTGAAAGAGGTGTACCGGAGCAGTTCTCGATTGACTATGATGAGATGACTTCAGCCCAGTGGTTAAGCCAATGACTGTCAGAACAGTTCTTAACGTTGCATTGTCTCATGAGTGGCCTATTCATTAGTTGGATGTCAAAAATGCTTTTCTACATAGAACTCTGCAGGAGACCGTGTATTATGAGTAAACATCTGGATTTCTCGACTCCACTCACCTCGGTTATGTCTATCGCCTGAATAAGTCTCTTTGGCCTGAAGAAGGTGCCCTGTATGTGGTACAATCGGTTCGCCTCTCATATTCTCTCCATGGGGTTTGTTGGTGCCTGGTCTAACACTTCCCTTCTTGTCTATCGCCATGGTGTTAACACGACATACCTACTGCTCTATGTCAATGATATTGTGCTCACTACTTCGTTTGAGTCTCTACTTTGTTGCATTATTGCTGCTTTGACCTAGGAGTTCTCGATGGAGAATCTTGTCCCTTTGCATAATTTCCTGGGAGTTTCTGTTGCCCGTCGTGCTAGTGGACTTTTTCTCTCTCAGCAGCAGTATATGGTTGACATCCTCGCTTGGGCCTATATGTTTGATTGCAAGCCTTGCACTACACTTGCCGACACTCATGCCAAGGTTTCTGGTGATGGTGCCCATGTCTAATGGTATCGACTATATCGTGCTCTTGCTGGTGCTCTGCACTACCTGACTTTCACCAGACCAAATATTGCCTATGCTGTCTAGCAGGTGTGTCTTCATATGCACGATCTGTGTGAGACTCATCTTGCTCTGATCGAGCAGATCCTCCAATATATTCGTGGCACCAATTGACTTTGGACTATAACACTACTCTTCCACAACATCTACTCTAGTGGCCTATTCTGATATGATGCTGATTGGGCTAGTTGCCCAGATACTTGCCTCTCCACCTCAAACTATGCAGTGTTCTTGGGTGATAATTTTGTCTCTTTGTCATCTTATTAAGCGCCAGCTCATAGTTTCCCGTTCCAGCGTAGAAGCAGAATACCGTGTTTTTGCCAATGTTGTCGCAGAGCTATATCTTGCTCGCTCCAGCTGCTTGCTGAGCTTCACTGTCCCATTGAGAAGGCCTTGATCATCTGTTGTGATAATGTCAATGCAATTTACCTCTCAAGCAATGCAATTTACCTCTCAAGCAATCTGGTTCAACATAAACGCACAAAACACATTGAGAGTGCCTTCACTTTGTTCGCAACAAAGTTGCTACTGGCCATTTTCGTGTTCCTACCATGTCCCAATATGTCGATGATAGGATATTTCCTTTTGTTGTGATGCGTACTCTATATATTTGCCAGTAATATTCATTGCATGGTTACCCAAATTTCGCAAGCTATTAGTGTCGTTAGAGAGTTCTTAGTGCAGGAGAATGTCACGATGTTGTGTCCGCAAGAAACCAAAGTAGCTAGCCTAACAATGGCTAATGAGTTAATGGGAACACAATTTGACTAAGCCTGCCTACTGGCACATGGTGCGTCTGGTGGTGTCCTCGCCACATGGCGTCGTGATTTGTGGTCGGCCTCGGACCAAGTGATGAGCTCTTGTTTTTCCCTCCTCGTCTTTCCCCAACAGGTTGCTTCAACGTTGTCATCAGTTTTTTTTTCATGATATTCATCTATGTCATCATTGATATGGTGCAAATTTGTGGTATATTTTAAAAAGTCCGAAGACTGTAGCTAGACACCAGATTCTAACGTCTCCCGGACGTTGCTCAGTGTTTGTGGACGGTTTCAAGCAAGTAAACATATTGGTGGATTCCGCATCAACCTTATTAGTCTGTTTCTAGTCATCTATTGTTATTATAAACCCAGATTGCGACCCGTGGAAAATGGAAACGAATGCATGAGTTACCACGGTCGTACGAACCAGTAATTCGTATTGTAGTCTTTCTCATCAAGAAGAAAAAAAACACAAGAGTTAGGCTATAGGAAGATTCGTCGAAGGTAACCATCCGAACTCAGTCCACTCCTCCATATCATATAGTAGTGTCTACCTGTACTCCTTCCACGTTCCAAGATCATCTGTTGGGAAGCCATGGTGATGAGCTCGATCTTGTTCCTCCCTCCTCGTCTTGTCCACGGAATACACCAACACCACTTGGCCCAACACCCTGACGTCCAATTTCACCAAGATGACCTGCCTTCCAGAGTATGTCGCCGTGGGCTTCTCAGCGGCGACTGGTGTGATAAGCGAGCTGAACGGCCAGAGCCAGATATTATCATGGTCATTCAGCTCCACTATGGAACCCAAGCAGCAAAAGCAACCCCAGAAGAATAGTACTCCCTCCATCCCAAAGTGTAAGATGTTTGACTTTTTTGCTCCAAGTTTGACCACTCGTCTTATTCAAAAAATTTGTGCAAATATAGTCAAATTTAAGTCATTCTTGAAGATTTTTTATTAATAAACCAAACCACGACGAAAGAAGTGATATTTTACAAAAAATTTTGAATAAGACAAGTGGTCAAACTTGGTGTCAAAAAAGTCAAACGTCTTACAATTTGGGATGGATTAAGTACCATTCTGTTGGTCTCTGTGCTAAGTGCCTCTTCTCTTTCTGTTGGCATGTGCAGCTGTGGGCTTCCTTCTTCTATGGCATGTGCAGCTGTGGGCACCCTGTCAAAGTTTGGAAATAGTTGAGCATATTATTTGGAGTAAGGTTTTTAGAGTGTGCAAAGTAACGCGAATCGAAATAAAAAAGATGGAACTAGAGAAAGTGAAGGTCCAATGGCAGAGTATCTTTATCTTTTCATCATCGTCTTCCGAATCTCGAGGACGAGATTCATCTTAAGGGGGGTAGAATTGTAACACCCTAAAAATTTCCTGTTTTTGAAATAGCCTAAAATGATTTATTTATATATTTTGTGAGCATGTGAACGTAGGAAAAATAATAATATTTATAAAAATAAAATTCACTTTAAGGCTAGATACATGTTTGTGCATCCAAGCTTCTGCATGTGTTAATTTGTGGTGACTGGTTTTTGTTCAAATTTAAAAGGATTTCAAAATCCCATTTGAAAAGATTTGAAAATGACCTTGAAATAAAAAGAAAAAGGAAAATTCCTCTACCTCTCTTTTGGCCCAGCCAGCCTTTTCCTCCCTTCCCGCCCGATGGCCCAACTCCCTTCATCCCTAATTGCAGCCCAGCTCGTCTTTTTTGGCCCAAAGCGGCGCATGAGCAGCCCAGTGGCTAAAGCCCATGAAAGCACATGGCAAGCTTCCCTCAATTTCACTTCGACAGCCCCTGGCCCACACCGTGAGACATCGGCGGACGATTGGACCTGCGTCAGCAGTGTCATCGTCTTCCTCCTTCATCGTCTGCGGAAACAGATTGCTAAAGAGCCCTGCACTTTTCGGTATTATTGAACCCCGCCGTCCATGACGATTTCGGAGAATACGTTTTCTCTTTTGGAAAACGTATTCATCCTTTAACAAATTCAAAATCAAGTTCCATCTAATTACAGATTTGCCCTTTGTCTTTAATTAGCCATAACTTCTTCGTTTTAACTCCAAATTGATCCGTTCAACATGCGTTAGATTCGCCTTTTCGAGATCTATCTGTTCATATAATTTGTCATCATGTTTTTGAACTTTAAAATTTGAGTTTAGATTTAATCTATTTCTTTAATAGGAAAACTTGTTTTAATCATAACTTCCTCGTTTTAGCTCTGTTTTTCGTGATCTTCGCATCTGTGTGATCGTAGCGATGCGTAGATTAGTTTTATAAACTTTTTAAACTGTTTTATGCCTGTTGGTGTATTGTTGTAAATTAGTTCTATTGTTTGCTTCGTGTATGATTGCATAGATGTGTGTGTGGTGTTCTACGATCGAATGTCCAGTAGGTGAGCTTTGCGTTGGTGATCGTGAAGAAGTTGATGATCGAGAAGAAGTTAGAAGATCTAGAAGAAGTTGCTGGCTAAGAAGAGGTTCATCGAAGGCTTGGACTTGAACAAGGATCTAAGTTAAAGGCAAGTGTAGCTTGGGTTTTCTTTCTGTGACTATGACCTTGGGCTTGTTTAATGAAATGTGATATAAACATAAATGATGAATGTTATCCTTTGGCAAAAGCTGGGACTTACAATACAACTGTGAGGGCTATATGGCTCTGGCTCTAGTTGCTTAAGAAACCCTTTTCTAGCTGGTTAGAGGTCTACGAGTTGGGTATATGACAGCCTCTGTCCTGTTGAGCCTAGCTTTGGAAGTAGCCTTTTACTTTATTTTTGGAAGGGGGGTTCCTATATCTGATGACCCTGCGGCCTTGGCCGGTTAGACGAGCTCTTGGGTGGCTTTATATGGTTCTCTGTGTTTTGGGCCTAGCTAACCCGGGCATATGAGAATCATGACTCACAGTGAAAGTGTACACCTCTGCGCAGAGTTTAATAAACTGGTATACTAGCCGTGCCCACGGATACGGGCGGCCCGGAAAACTGAGGGAATTGTTGTATGTTCATTTAAATTGTTTATGTGCAATTCATTATTCAATTACACTTGATCATGTGGTTATGGATTACACTACCTTGTTGCTATATTTGCGGAGTTCGACATGGACTCACTCTTACAATTTCCCCCACACCTCAGGCTGGATAACAGTTTGTCAGAGACTTGAGAAGTTAGGCTTATGGTCAACCAGTCAGTTGGATCCAGTGGAGTGGAGTTTACACCCGGAGATCGGAGTTTTCCTTTCGTTGATTGCTTTCTAAGGTTATCTCTTTTGCTAAGTACGTTATATAATAAGCATTGTTATTTGATATCACCTTTCTTTTGTAGCTATATGTGAGAATTGATTCTAAAGACTCACATATGGTGTGCATCAGGTTTTGTCCTTAAAACCGGGTGTGACACCGGAGTTCGTCAACACGTACCACCCGAGCACCTACTCTGACGTCTACAGCTTCGGCATCGTCCTCCTCGACATTGTCTCCGGCCGGTGCACCATGATCCTGCTGGAAGGCGGTGCGCACTTCGTTCTGGTCAAGTGGATGTGGGGTCTGTATGGCCGGAACACAATCCTCAACGCGGCGGACGAATGGCTGAGGGCCGCCGGCGACGAGGCCAACGATAGGTGCATGGAGAGGGTGCTCGTCGTCGGGCTGTGGTGCGCGCACCCTGACCAGAACGAACGGTCGTCCATCGCACAGGCCATGCACGTCCTGCAGTCAGAGGACGCCAGGCTTCCGAAGCTCACGCCTCAGATGTACAGGACGGTGTCGGAGTTTGCCGTCACTGGACGTGCTATCGGCGCCTTCTCCGTTCAGAGCTTCTCTTCTGCGACCACGGCGACAACCGGTGGCCACTCCAAGGTCTCTTCCGAGTCAGCAACCTCTGCCTTGCTTCAAGATTCAAAAGAGTTGGGTTGATTTACATTCATCACTGTTGTATGGGCTGCCTCTGGTCTATGGGCGTCTTTGTGTATTATATATTGACTGTAAAATTACTTTTTTTCACATTCGTTACCATCATACTTCTTCACTTTAAAACAATCATCGGTCGTGTAGTTCTTCAATTAAAGCAACCATCTTTGTAAATTGTGTTTTTACATTCTGAGCCGAGTCTGTTGAATAATGCTTTAAAAAAATGGATTCTAGCTCACAGCTGCCTGTCAATATGACTGGTATCTGTAGTAATCAATTGGCTAGCACAATATGAGCGAATGAAAAGTGATGTTTTTCGTTACGCATCTTCGCTGCTATTTGTAATGTTGAATTAAGTCACCATTACAGTGATTAGTGAGGGGCCTTTGCCGAGCCCTGGTCAGAGGGCTATATAATATAAGTGATCGATCGTACTGAATCGACCTGACACTTGTCTTTATCACTTCTGTGTATTTTTGACATATACATAATAAAGTTAGCACTAAGGGAATACCAAAGGGGAAAGACTCAATTAAACTCTAAAATGAAAGGATTAACATAAATCCCAGCCTTTATTATTCATATAAGTATATATAGGCACTTATGATAATGGACTGGAGGCATCATGCTCTACTACTAGCTACTAGCACCGGCGTTTCTGAGAAGGCCGGCTTCAATCCGATGCTCTTGTCAAAGATGCCCAAGTCAAGGTCACGTGTACGTAAACCTGGTCATACAATCGATCAAAAAAACAAGAACCATGCAATTCTCCACTTCAGGTTAAGTAACAAGATGAGGTAGACAGTTGAGAGGCCTGCCGCCCATCCTATGCCCAGCCCATGGTACAAGAACAATGAATCTTCGACGAGCGACTTGCGACTTCGACGGAGACGGGCGGACGCTGGCCGGTGGCCACCTCTCCCCGAAAAACCAATTCTATTTTTTTTTCGGATTTTTTCGTTTTGAAATTTGCCGAGTGTCGGGCACTCGGCAAACACTTTGCCAAGTGCCCGAAAGAAAACACTCAGCAAAAAGCTCTTTGCCGACTGCTACTTTGCCGAGTGATCTTTGCCGAATATGGCACTCAGCAAAGCGTTTGCCGAGTGTATTCTTGGCTTTGCCGAGTGCCTCACTGTGACCGGTAGTGGTAGATAACAGTAGACGATTAGTGTTCAATTCCTCCTTTTACTCTTCTCAAGTAGCACACGGTGCATTTCATAAAACTGCTGCTGATGACTTAAAATGATCAAGGGATTTCGCAATGATATACATGACGCATTGAGCTTCGAAGAACGAGAAGAGAAGAAGGTGACGTCGAGCCTATCAAATCGGCCTGGCCGGTCTCCCAAACCGGCCACACCGTCTGTCTGCTCTCATGCGCGCCCGGCCATGAGAAACAAGCCAGGCTGGCTTGTAGCGTTGTGCCCTGCACATCCGGCCTGGCCGATTTGAGACTCGGTCAGAGCGGTCCCTGCTGTTGTTGCCTGATCGGCTTGCTCCCAGAGCTCGACGTAACTGGCCTAGCTGGTTTGGGACACAGCTATGCCGGTTTTCTTGTTTTTGACATGTTTTTTGATAGGAAACTTAGATTACGATTTGGAGTCGTTATTTATTGGGATAAGACCACCCCCTCTACATAAATCATGACCAATCGAAGGATCCAACACTTAACCATCTTTTTACATGTACTACCCAAGTTTTTACCTTTCTTCAACCTCCCGTTGTTACTTGCATATCTCCGCAAGATTCATCAGTATTCGAGATGGCCTTGTCGACCCTAGAACAATCTTAGGTGTGCATCTCCTCGACGGGTCCTCCTGGGAGCTGTTCCTAGGCTTTTGTGGCGAAGTTTGGGCTCTAGATCGGCCTAAACAATCCTTAATTAGATCAGTTTCGTCGATTCCTAGAGTTGCTTGTTGCATATGATAGGTTGACTGCAACCTAGGGTGTGATTCGGATCTCAATTCGCTGTCAACGGGACGACTAGGAAACCATGTACATGCTTTGGGTCCATATTGATAGGCTAGTGATTTGCCCACGCCCATGACCTTCAACAATTTCATATAAAATTTGACTTGATTAAAAAATGATAGTGAAAATAGATAATACAAAGTGCGTTAAAAACAATTAAAGCATAAACGGTCTATGTTCTTCACAAGCTCAAACTATGAGCACGTGTTGACAATATCATATGTAGGAAGAAATAAAACGCCCCACGAACTGTGTGGTGGGCAGTATGACCGCTTTCGTAAGTCGAACGGGCAAGGATATCTCATGGACAAGGCGTAGTTGGGAAGTGCTGGCCCGGGACGTCCGATGGGGATAAATTCCATCGAGCGTCTTCCCTGTCGCTGCCGACACGCTCGCCCTCACAAAAGCACCCCCGCCACGATGCGTGCGTACACCCGCCCGCCCCACCCTACGTCCTGCCCAAAGACTTACGCATACGTCTCAGGAGGGAAGGAAACAGGCACCGCACCAAGTTGGGGTCTCCCGGTTGGGGAGCAAAGGCGTCGTTGCAGTGGGGTCAGGGTGGGACTCCGCGCCATTGTTGGGCAGGGCGCCACGAGTTGCAACATTAAAGTCAATAGTTGCAACATTGAAAAAAACATGTTGCAACATCGAAAAAAACGAGTTGCAACATAAGGAAACACATAATGCAACACCTTAAATCAGCTGTTGCAACATCATAAATAGATTATCGCAACATCCAAAAAAGCATGTTGCAAACATCTCAAAATCGATAGTTGCAACATCGAAAAAACATGTTGGAATATCTTAAAATCGACAGTTGCAAACATCTCAAAATCGATTGCTGCAAACATTAAAAAAACATGTTAAAACATATCAAATCTATATAGTTGCAACATCTATAAACACATGTTGCAACATCTAGCAACATCTACAAATAAAATGACTGTTGCAACCCACAAAATCTTAAGCACCCGTGAGATAAGGGAAAGAGGGGAGGCACATGGGTTGGCGGCGCCGTCGGGGCTGCAAATCATGTTGCCTCCATGGATGCAATGGGGGATGGGCCGCCGTCACCTGCTGGGTGGAGGAGACCACCACACCACTAGATGTGTATCGTGCTCCATTTTTTTTGAGGCAAACAGGAGGGGGGGGGGGGGCCCCCTACTGGAATTTTATTGACTTAAAGTAAAGGTTTGTATCGTGCTTCATGGATCCACCATGGAAGGTCAATGCTCCGTGGATCCACCGCGGGAAGGCCACTATGGCTGCTGTCGAGGTTAGGGATGGCGCGCTAGGGTGGATGAGGCACGTCGGGCTCGAGCTCCGCCCCGGGTGGAAAAGGAGGAATTGAACACTAATCTTCTACTGTTATCTATGCATATTAATTACATTCACTTGCCATAGTGCGAAGTCGACTGCACAGAAAACTTTGTTTCTCGCACGACCAAGTCTCTGCTGGCTCACGTCGTCACACACCGGTATGCAGCACACTGCCTTGACTCCTGATCCTGAAGTGAGAACAAAAAAAACAGTGGGGCAGCCCCTCCATTCCCATCAATATGCTCGTCTCTGCTACCGACGCCGTTACAGGTGGACGTGGCAGCTATCTTCGCTTTTTTCCATAATGTACTCCCTCCGTTCTTAAATATATGTCGTCTGCTCTTTTCTAAGAAATAACTTCAATTAAATATAGATTAAAAATATTGAAAACGTTTTTGTATATAGTTTTTTAATAAATTTATTAGGAGATATAAATATTGCATGCATTTTTTTTCAAATTAAATCAAACTTATAGCACGCACACAAATAGCTACATATAAAAAGGGATAGATGGAGTATCCATCGAAAGCCACCAGCATGACCCTCTCTTATTAGAAGCTTCATGCAACAGCTTCAAGCCTTCAAGATATAATAACGCCGGTGATCAAATGAAAACGATGTAAATAAATGCTGCAACTTTGAATATTTCTTTGGTATGAGGTAGCGTATGTTTTTTTCCAATATGGTAATGTTGTGGGTAGTCTACTCTAATTCAGCACGTTATTAGTCGTTGCAGGAGAAACATTCAAATTCAAACAATATATAAGGCTTGCCGGCGGGCTGGGTAGTTGGTAGTTGGTCTACATCTACATCTCATATGTAATATAGTGCTACGTACTTTCAAGAAGAGCTCTGGGACATGGGTTTCTGATCTTTCGTCGCGTTCAAGATTTTCATACCCGTATTTTTAGACAAAACCGGATATAAAGATTACATATGTGCCCAGAGATCAATCACACATATACAAGACAAATTACAAAAGTACCAAGCTCCAAGCTTTATTACGTAGAGTTTAATAATCCATTACAATAAACAGATCAGAGTCTTAGCAAAAGTGTATAAGATACTAAGCACTCCAGTGCTTCTCCATAAGCCATAGGGACACCGACTGGTTGACATCAAGTCTAATAGTCCTGGGGGAAATTAGCATACCCACCATTGGAGACAACATGACCCAGAAAAGAGACCTCCTTCAACCATAATTCACACTTACTCCGCTTAGCATACAACTTATTCTCTACAAAACCAACCTTCTGTCTTAGAGAATACTAGGATATCATCAATGAATACCACCACGAATTTATCCAGATACTCCATGAACACCTTATTATTCATCGTGTACATAAAATAGGCAGGTGCATTGGTCACACCAAAGGACATAACTGTGTACTCATACAATGCATACCTTGTAGTGAACGCTGCCTTAGGTATGCCTGAATGCTAAATCTTCACTTGATGATAACCAGAACGAAGATCAATCTTAGAGAACACACAAGCACCTCTCAACTGGTCAAATAAGTCATCAATCCTTGGCAGTGGATACTTGTTCTTGATAGTGACCTCATTGAGAGAACGATAATCTACACACATCTGTTGAGTACCATCCTTCTTATCAACAAAGATCACTTGTGCACCCCATGTAGATGAACTGGGATGTATGAGACCTTTCTCCTGGAACTCCTTCAATTGTTTCTTAAGTTCCTCTAATTCATTAACCCCTATTCTATATGGACTCTTAGCTATAGGTACTGTGCCAGGTAATAACTCAATATCACGGTCACGAGCGGCCTTGGAACATTTACAGAATAGATGATGAATGGTGATGACACCAATGATGAAAATGCTCACCCTTAATTATTGTTGTTGCTATACATTATTCATGTTTACCTGAGAGTAAACTGCACCCACCATACAACAACTATCGAAGTAAGTGCAAGTTAGTCCAACATCTTGTAATTTGTTCAATTCAATGCGTCAACTATCAAGATAGGTGCATGCTAGCCCAACATCTTCTAATATGTTTAATTTGATGTGAGAACTTAGCACATTGGTGCATATAAGGTCCAAGGATTGTAACAATATGTCTTTGTACACACCCTAGCACGCTCATCTCATCCATCACTCCGCTTGAATCGTTTGCTATATTGTGATATCATTTTTTAATTTGAACAAATATAAAAGCTTACTTTAAATTCTATTTTGAATTTAAGTATAGGAAAAGCCAAACTATTAAGGGGGACACCAGATGGTAGGCATTTCATGATCCTTTCGATGTATACATCCTCTTTTTTGTTTCTACTACATTGTCTTTCATTTTGTTTTTGTGTCTGCAACATCCTTTCAACTGCAGCGGCCGCTTTTTCTATTTTTCTTCTTTTTCATTTTTTCCTTGGCTTGGTAAACCAATACAACAACTTGGTTGGTTCGATTGTAGCCAAAGCCAAACCAAAAACGAACCTATCGGTCCCTACCACTAGTGGAGGGACGGGCTTTACTCCCGGTGGAGAACCCCCTCTAGTCCGGGTTCCCCACCCGGGAGTAAGCATCCGGGACTAAAGGGGGGTCCTTTAGTCCCAGGTCGGGAACCGGGACTAAATGGGACCTTTAGTCCCGGTGCATAACACAAACCGAGACTAAAGGTCCTCCCAGCTTTAAAAATAATAATGCCTCCCACCGTTGTGTCCCGTGAGATTCGAACCCAAGACCTCATGCATTGCCTCGCGCGTAGCTTACCACCCCACCTACACAACACATCTAACAATGGATGGGATGCTTCCCTTTTGAACTAACCCATCGGGGGACCTTTAGTCCCGGTTGGTGTTACCAACCGAGACTAAAGGGTCCTTTAGTCCGGGTTGGTGTTACCAACCGGGACTAAAGGTTGGAGGACTTTTAGTCCCGGTTGGTGGCTCCAACCGGGAGTAAAGGTCCACCTTTCGTCCCGGTTGGTGTCTTCAACCGGGACTAAAGGTCCCATGCCACTGTGCCGAGCGCAGTAGCCGTTGGGCAGGGACCTTTAGTCCCGGTTGGAGACACCAACCGGGACTAAAGGTCTCTCTAGTCCCGGGCGCAAAAAATGCTGGGACTAGAGCCCATTTTAACATAAATCCCAGCCTTTATTATTCATATAAGTATATATAGGCACTTATTATAATGGACTGGAGGCATCATGCTCTACTACTAGCTACTAGCACCGGCGTTTCTGAGAAGGCCGGCTTCAATCCGATGCTCTTGTCAAAGATGCCCAAGTCAAGGTCACGTGTACGTAAACCTGGTCATACAATCGATCAAAAAACAAGAACCATGCAATTCTCCACTTCAGGTTAAGTAACAAGATGAGGTAGACAGTTGAGAGGCCTGCCGCCCATCCTATGCCCAGCCCATGGTACAAGAACAATGAATCTTTGACGAGCGACTTGCGACTTCGACGGAGACGGGCGGACGCTGGCCGGTGGCCGCCTCTCCCCGAAAAACCAATTCTATTTTTTTTCGGATTTTTTCGTTTTGAAATTTGCCGAGTGTCGGGCACTCGGCAAACGCTTTGCCAAGTGCCCGAAAGAAAACACTCAGCAAAAAGCTCTTTGCCGACTGCTACTTTGCCGAGTGATCTTTGCCGAATATGGCACTCAGCAAAGCGTTTGCCGAGTGTATTCTTAGCTTTGCCGAGTGCCTCACTGTGACCGGTAGTGGTAGATAACAGTAGAAGATTAGTGTTCAATTCCTCCTTTTACTCTTCTCAAGTAGCACACGGTGCATTTCATAAAACTGCTGCTGATGACTAAAAATGATCAAGGGATTTCGCAATGATATACATGACGCATTGAGCTTCGATGAACGAGAAGAGAAGAAGGTGACGTCGAGCCTATCAAATCGGCCTGGCCGGTCTCCCAAACCGGCCACACCGTCTATCTGCTCTCATGCGCGCCCGGCCATGAGAAACAACGTTACTAGAGAACAGACTTTAGAACGATGTCCCAATTTGGCATTAGCCTCGGCATTTTTTGCCGCCGGGACTAAATGACCCTTTAGTCCCGGTTCGTAATACCAACCGGGACTAAATGTCCCTGCCCAACGGTCGTCCGCGTGGCAGGGATCTTTAGTCCCGGTTTGGGTGATACCCCGGGAATAAATATTAATCTTTAGTCCCGGTTTGGCCACCTAACCGGGACTAATTATGCCGGCCTATACACCGGCTCATTTCTTCCTCCCCGAGCCCGAGCCATTCCATTCAAACTCACTGCCTCTGTTCTTCAGCTTGCTGTTGTTCTTGCTCTCTCCCCCTCCATTGGTGTTGCTCTTCGATTTTGGAGGTAACAAATTTAATCCTCTTATGTTTTATCAGTAGCTTATCTCATTTTGCGATGTAGATGCATGTGTAACTTTATATGTTGGACTTTATTATTTAATCCTCTTATGTTTTATCAGTAGCTTATCTCATTTTGCGATGTAGATGCATGTGTAACTTTATATGTTGGACTTTATTATGATTTTATATGTCATTTTTAGCTCAAAATCACATGATGATTTGCATATATGTTTGGATAAACAAAAGTTAAATTAGTTCATCAAAATCACGCCTCGCTCGTCCTCGCTGGAGCACGCGCCATCCTCGTCCCCGACGGCTTACGTGATCTTAGAATTAATTTTTCCATGAAATGAAAAACTTAGAAAATAGTAGAAAATCCGTACTAGTTGAACTTGCGGACCGTGATCATCTCGGCGAGCATTTTCTCTGCCGAGCGGTAACGGACGTCAAGGAGGAGCTTTGATTCTACGAGGGAGAGCGGCAACGGTCGTGAAAGACCGTGTTCCCTTCCTCGTAGAATCAGAGCTCTTCCTTGACCAAGTACGGTGCCGTCCGGTGGAGAAATGCTCGCCGAGATGATCATGTAAGCAAGGTCAACTAGTACGGATGGTTATTTATTGAAACATGTTTTTGAGCTATGTGATTTCTATGTCATTTTTAGCTCAAAATCACATGATGATTTACAATAGTAAAATCACTTGATAGTTTGGTATTTTACTATTATACATAGTACATATTTCATGGTTTAGTTAGATAAATAAATAATTTTAGTTTTGTTTAAATATATTATTTTAGAAAATATGAAATTTACAGTAGTTTGCAAAAATAAGTATAGAAAGTAGATGACAACTGGTACCGGATCCTCGGCCTCTCGTTCGGTTGCGAAACGACTGAGGCCAGAACTCCCTCTCATTATCTGCGGCAAGTGTAAGCAGAAGATTGTGATGGAGTACCGAGTCAAGAGACAGGGACCCAACAAGGGTCGTGTTTTCTACAAGTGCCCGGATCGCGATGTGAGTTTCTTACGCATTTGATTATTATGGCTAATTGACCTGCTTTTCTTGAATATTTTTGACTAAATATTTTTTGGCTTTAATTTCAGTGGGAGAGCAATGGATGCGATGGTTGGTACTGGGAGGAAGATTATGCTACATACGTGCAGAATTAATTTATCTTGCTTGATGAGGCAATGAGCCGGCAGGAGAAGCTTATTGATATTCAACGGAAGAATGATTTTGTCTGCATTTTTAGTTGCGTATGATCACAAAATAATTATATTCTATGAAGTGCATTGTAGTTTTAGTTTGTTTAGTGATAGTTGGGATTGCTTACGTTGTAGCCAGCTTAGTTAATTAATCAATCATGTGTGTGTCATTTATGTTGTGTAATAAAATACTTAATTATGTTCAAGGTTTTCATAATTTGTCGTGTAATACAGATTATGTCACGCCATTGGATGTACAATGCCGATCGCCGCTCCCAAGACTTTATTGAGGGCTTGCACTATTTCTTAGGTGTGGCCGAGGCAAATAAGTGGGATTGTTTCATGTGCTGTCCATGTGCCCTATGTAAGAATTTAAAGGAATATTCAAGCTCAATGAGTCTTCATTCACATTTGCTTAAGTCAGGTTTCATGTTAAACTATGTATGTTGGACTAAGCATGGAGAAAGCGGGGTCATGATGGAAGAAGGTGAAGGAGAAGATTTAGACATTGATGACATTATTGCTCAGTATGGTGCGTTTGATGATACTACAATGGGGGGAGATGAAGAAGAGGTAGCGGTAGAAGATGATCTCGGTGATGCTCTTGGCGATGCCATTCGTGATGCACAACAAGAATGGGAAAGTAAAAAAAGAGAAAGTTAAGTTCGAGCGCATGCTTGAGGATCATAGGAAGTTGCTATACCCGACGGCCGAAGAGGGGCAAAAAAAGCTCGGTACAACACTGGAATTGCTACAGTGGAAGGCAAAGAATGGTGTATCCTACAAGGCATTTGGGAATTTATTGAACCTCATAAAGAAGATGCTTCCGAAGCCAAATGAATTGCCCACCACTACGTACGAAGCAAAAAAGGTTGTCTGCCCTTTGGGATTAAAAATCCAGAAGATACATGCATGTCCTAATGACTGTATCCTCTACCATAGCAATGAATACGAGAATTTGGATGAATGCCCGGCATGTAAAGCATCGCGGTATAAGATCAGGCGCGATGATCCTGGTGACGTCGGGGGTGAACAACGTCCTAGAAAGAAAATTCCTGCCAAGGTTATGTGGTATGCTCCTATAATACCACGCTTAAAACATTTGTTCAGAAATAAAGACCATGCAAAGTTGTTGCGGTGGTATAAAGAAGACCGTAAGGTAGACAATATGCTGAGACACCCAGCTGATGGGTCCTAGTGGAGAGCGATAGACAGGGAATTTCTAGAGTTTGCAAATGAGGCTAGAAACTTAAGGTTTGCCTTAAGTACAGATGGTATGAATCCTTTTGGAGAGCAGAGCACTAGTCATAGCACTTGGCTAGTTACTCTATGTATCTACAACCTTCCTCCATGGTTATGCATAAAGCAGAAGTTCATTATGATGCCGATCCTCATCCAAGGTCCGAGGCAACTTGGCAACGATATTGATGTCTATATGAAGCCATTAGTTGAAGAACTTCTAGTTTTATGGAACAAACCAGGTGTACGTGTCTGGAATGAGTACAAACAAGAACACTTTGACCTACGAGCAATGTTGTTCATAACAATCAATGATTGGCCTGCTTTAAGTAATCTTTCAGGTCAGACAAACAAAGGATATAATGCATGCACACATTGTTTTGATGACCTTGACAGTATATATTTGAAAAGATGTCGAAAGGTCGTGTACCTTGGCCATCGTTGATTCCTTCCTTTGAATCACCAAGTAAGAAAGAAAGGGAAGCATTTTAAAGGTAATCCAGACCACCAGAAGAAGCCTCATAACCGAACCGGGGAAGATGTACTCGCAGTGGTCAAGGATGTAAAAGTAGTATTTGGAAAGGGACAAGGCAGTGAATCTGTTCCCAAAGATGCTAAGCGACACGCACCCATGTGGAAGAAGAAGTCCATCTTTTGGGAGCTACCCTATTGGCAAGTCCTAGAGGTCCGCAACGCAATCGACGTGATGCACCTAACAAAGAATCTTTGTGTGAAACTGTTAGGATTCATGGGTGTGTACGGGAAGCCAAAGGATTCACTTGAAGCACGCCAGGACTTGTAGGGCATGAAAGAATGAGACAACCTTCATCCAGAGAAGACAGATGATGGACGTCATTACTTAAGTCCTGCTAGCTACACGCTTAGCAAAGAAGAGAGGGACAGCATGTTCAAATGTCTAAGCAGCATCAAGGTTCCATCGGGATTCTCCTCCAATATGAGATTCAAAAAGTTGTGACTAGTGTTTGATAAAAATTTCTCAAATGGGAAAATTAGCTATGTAACAATTGTAGATCTTGCTGAGATGATCAAATTTGGTATTCAGAGTTTTTTCATCTGAGGTCATTTAGTGTCTCATTTGAGCAAGTTTGACCAAGTCAAATTTGGTCAAATAAAAAAACAACACTTTGACTCTAGTATTATGAACTCTAAATGACTTCAAATTGAAAAGTTTTGAATACCAAGTTTGTTAAACTCAAAAAATATCTACAATTGTTGTTTTGGTCAACTTTCCATTTGAGAAAGTTTGGACGGTTCAAATTTGTGATTTTTAAATTTCGACGCCTACAAACTAGTTTTCGGGACCCTAGATTGTCTCAAATTGAAAGGTTTTGAATACCAAGTTTGTTCATCTCATCAATATCTACAATGCTTATATAGGCCATTTTTTCATTTGAGAAAGCTTAAACAAAATGTAGTTCAAATTTCACAAGTGTGTGACAGAGTTTTAGAAAGTCTATATGAGATTCAAGAAGTTGTGACTAGTAATTGATAAAAATTTGTCAAATGGGAAAATAAGCTATGTAACAATTGTAGATCTTGCTGAGATGATCAAACTTGGTATTCAGAGTTTTTTCATCTGAGGTCATTTAGTGTCTCATTTGAGCAAGTTTGACCAAGTCAAATTTGGTCAAATAAAAAAACAACACTTTGACTCTAGTATTATGAACTCTAAATGACTTCCAATTGAAAAGTTTTGAATACCAAGTTTGTTAAACTCAAAAAGATCTACAATTGTTGTTTTGGTCAACTTTCCATTTGAGAAAGTTTGGATGGTTCAAATTTGTGATTTTTAAATTTCAACGCCTACAAACTAGTTTTTGGGACCCTAGATTGTCTCAAATTGAAAAGTTTTGAATACCAAGTTTGTTCATATCATCAATATCTACAATCCTTATATAGGCCATTTTTTCATTTGAGAAAGCTTGGACAAAATGTAGTTCAAATTTCACAAGTGTGTGACATAGTTTTAGAAAGTCTATATGAGATTCAAGAAGTTGTGACTAGTGTTTGATAAAAATTTCTCAAATGGGAAAATGAGCTATGTAACAATTGTAGATCTTGCTGAGATGATCAAATTTGATATTCAGAGTTTTTTCATCTGAGGTCATTTAGTGTCTTATTTGAGCAAGTTTGACCAAGTCAAATTTGGTCAAATAAAAAAACAACACTTTGACTCTAGTATTATGAACTCTAAATGACTTCAAATTGAAAAGTTTTGAATACTAAGTTTGTTAAACTCAAAAATATCTACAATTGTTGTTTTGGTCAACTTTCCATTTGAGAAAGTTTGGACGGTTCAAATTTGTGATTTTTAAATTTCGACGCCTACAAACTAGTTTTCGGAACCCTAGATTGTCTCAAATTGTAAAGTTTTGAATACCAAGTTTGTTAAGCTCATCAATATATACAATCCTTATATAGGCCATTTTTTCTTTTGAAAAAGTTGTAGAACAAAAAATACTACATTTTCTTTATTTTTATAGGTTCAACAAAAAATTCCTGTCAATTTTGGTCAAAAACCGAGAAAAAATTGAAACATTGACGTTACAATAATGTGATAATAAATTTCCTATCGAATAATATTAGTTTTATTAATTTTAAGTTACAAATATATTTTTGCATTAACAAAATACTTAGTATTAGTAAAATTTATATTCTATATTCATAAAAGAAATTAAAAACTTTAGGTTACAAAATTTTCCTATTTACAATAAATAATTAGTTAATCAATAGTATTTTTTAAAATAAATATTGCAAAGTATTGAAGTTGCTATGGAATTAATTGATTAACCTAGTATTAAACAAAATCAAAATCCTAGGCGTTTCCAATTACGCTGGCGGGTTGCCAAAATTTTCCGGCCTTCAGTCCCGGCCGAGGCTAAGAACCAGGACTAAAGGGTGGGCGGCAATTTCGGTGCCCGCTCAAAAATACCTTTAGTCCCGGCTGATAACATTTAGTCCCGGCCGGTAAGACCAACCGGGACTACCTTTAGTCCCGATTGGTCTTACCAGCCAGGACTAAATGTCCTTTAGTCCCGGCTGGTGTTACCAGCCGGGACTAAAGGGTCCCGGCCTATATATATCGAACGTCTGTTCTGTTCATCTTCGATCTCGCCTCCGTCGATCAGCCCCGCCCGGCCGCCCCATCCGCCGTCGTCGAGCTCATCTCTGCCGCGCCGCCGTCGTCGTCTACCCCCGCCCGGCCGCGCCATTCTCCCGGCCCGCATCGCGCGCCGCATCCCGTCTCCGCCGCCGCACCCGACCCCACCCTCTGTCGCCGACGCTTCCCGCGCGCCCACCGTACCCTCCGTCGAACTCTCGTGATCATCTGCTGCTCTCGATCGGCCATGTTTATTGTTAGTTTTTTAGTTATTTTTAGATAGTTTTTGATATATGTTAGATTTAAATGTATTAAAATTTAATTAGTATTTTATTTAGATAGTTTTTTTAGATAGTTTTTTATTATAGTTTTTGATATATGTTAGATTAAAATGTATTATCTATTACTAGTTTATCTAATTTCATGTTAGATTTATTTAATTGGATTTAGTAATTATATATTCTATCTCTCTATATACATCTAGAGAGAGATTCTATATGTATACATATGTACTTAATTATTTTTATATGTATATATACATGTACTTATTTTCATGTGTTGAGAGAGAGAGAAAATTGTATCTAGAGAGACATTCTATGTGTTATCACATGCATATCTAGAGATATAGACATATGCACTTATTTCTATGTGTTGAGAGAGAGGAAATATATTGTATCATTCTATGTGTATATATATACATGTACTTATTTCCATGTGTATATATATACATGTACTTATTTCCATGTTTTTGGATCGAAAGTGTTTTTGATTCGATTCCAAAGCCTATACCTTATTATTGTTTATTCTTATGAAATATTATGTGTTATTATATTTAATTGGATTTAGTAATTCTATATGTGTTATCACATGTACTTATGTTATGTACCATAGTAATTCTATCTATGTGTTATCTTGAAGATACAAATGGCTGCTCCGGATGATAACTTGAGTGATGACATAATGGCGGATATTATCAACGCCGGCACCAATGTGGATGTAGATGACATGAGTCAGTACTTTGCTGATTATGAGGATATCCTGAATATGCCGGTGGTTGAAGATCAACAAATTGTCGCGCAAGAAAATACTGGCGAGGTATATTCGATTATCTATCATCTCTTATAGATGCATGCGTACATATATTTGTTGTTAATCGTTGTGTTTCTACTCATGTAGCCGGTCTCTGGATCTACATCAACCACCGACAAAAGTAGGAAAGTCCGAGGACCAAAAAAGCCATTAGAGGGCCGTTTCATAATATCAGAATTCGACACCGACACCGGCAAACCATTGGGACCACATGCTCAGACATATGTCAATCAATGTGGGTTCATTATAAGGGATAGGATCCATTAGTGCTCGTGAATGGAAGCGAAGATATCCGCCCTAATGTTAGTTTTGTATCCGATCGTGACAAGAACCTAGCTTGAGAGATATCACTCAAGATTTCACATTACAAGCGAGATGATGCTTTGAAGGAGCTAGTGAGGATTGGACAATGAAGAAGATGGCAACATTGTTCCCAGATTGGAAGAAGACATTGTATAAAAAGTTTATCTTGAAGAATGCTACGCCGGATTTCAATGCTAAGGCGTTTGTCAAGTTGGAGTCCCATTAGGATGCCTTCGTAGAATACAAGACATCTCAAGACAGTGAGGAACGTGTGATGAGGAATCGGCAGAATGCCCGATAGAAGCAATACCATCATCGCATGGGATCAGGTGGTTATAGGAGTGCTATTCCCATGTGGCAGAACCTAGAAGCAGAGATTACTGCCAAGGGAATCATACCTGAAACAATAGAGAAGAACTGGCCTCAATGCGCGAAGAATTGGTTCTACGCTCATGGGGGAAGCCTAGACCCAGACACTGGCATGCTAATTTTCGACCAAAAAATTGAGAGAGCAACACAGAGACTAGCTCGTGCTAGGGAAGAAGCTGATAGTGGTGTTTTCAAGCCCAATAGAGAGAATGATGAATTGACATATGCCCTAGAGAATCCTGAACACGGTGGTCGAACAAGAGGCTATGGGGCGGTTCCGTGGCTACACGCATTCCCAGCAGACAAGGATACCTACAGAAGCCGCCAGAGAAAGAAGGATGAGGAGGCAGAACGAATCCGTGCATTGGAGCAATTTGTTGATGAGTCACGATAAGCATTGCTTGAATCACATGAACGAGAAAAATCTCTTGAGGCAAGAATGCAGGAGGAGATCAAGAGGCAAGTGCAGCTAGCAATGAGTCAAATGCAATCGCAATCAACGCCGAGAGTCACCATTAGCCCCGTTGGTCAGATGAAAAGCAGTTGTGCTTCTACGGAGCTGCCAGTTATTTAAGACGACGCTGGGTTGCGCTTCCCTGTTGATGACATTACCAAGCCTCTAACAACATGTGAGCTGCACATTCCAGATGGTAATAATGCATCAATCATGGTGGCTGTCGGGGTTGTATCTCCAATAGACCGAACGAAGACACCAAGAATCCATGGGTCAGTTATTCAACCTGGATATGCTAGCGTCTCGGTCGATAGAGTGCTCAAAGGTTACAGCAATGTTCCTCTTGACATTGAAGGCGGTGATGGGGAGAAGACACTAGGAGAAGCAGAGAAGACATTATTTCAATGGCACAAACGCTTCATCATCATTCTTGGGGCGCCACCGCTTCCCCTACCTCACCCTAGGTACGAATGAAAGTGAATGAAATATTATTTTCCATTAATTTTCTATTGGCTTCAAAAATAATTGACACACAACTTGTTTTTGTAGTAGGGTCTCCCCCCAGCCTAGCCTAATCATTCATTCCCCATCTCATCACAGTGTCGCGGGGGGCGAGACGACTTCATCCCCACGGCGATCGCCAACTCCTACACCGGCCCCATCGCCTCCACAACGATCTCCAACTCCTACACCGGCCCCACCGCCTCCACAACGATCTCCAACACCTCCACGCCGGTCTCCACCAACACCGGCCTCATCGCCTCCACGCCGGTCTCCAACACCGCCCCCACCCCCTCCACAGCGACGCACTACAAAGACGTCTAAGGTCCCGACGGTAAAGAAGACCCCGAGAAAAAGAGTTATTTCTCAAGAAATACTTCCTAAAAAGACTGATGAGCAAATAGCAGCTGAAGAAGACAAAAAAGTGAAACAAGAGTCAAGCGAAGCTTAAGGAGAAGCCGTACTTTTACATACCACGAGATGTGCTGAGGCAGAAGGTCGATGCTCACAAGAAAAAGATGATTGAACTTCGTAAGCCTTCGCCACTATCAGACTATGACCGCTCCCTCGTGAAGTCACATGATGCAGATAAGAAAAGGAAAAGAGCATCAGGGAAGGATGTCCCACAGCTCGGACCAATGCAAAATCTTGTTGTTGCTAATGAATATGGTTCCAACATAGAAGTCTATCGACCAGACAACTCTGGAGAAGTGTCGGTTCAAGCCCTTAATGCTTTTTTTGAAGATATTGGTTTAACCTTGGATCAATTGACGGGCAAAGCTCCAATCCAGAACCTAGAAGTTGATACCTGGAAGACTTATAAATATGGCAAAAGTCTGTACAACCCTGTGGCTCTGAATGAATTGGGTACGCAAATGTACTTGCTCAACAAGTGGTATATGCAGGCGTGTGGCAGGGGTGAGCAGTGGATCTTTGTCAGATTTAGAGACCATCATTACTTCCGTGGCGATGACATCTTACATATTAGTTTCGAAGAATTGCATCAATGATACCACATGGACGCTCTGGACAAATCAATCATTAGCTCCTTTTATTTGTAAGTGATTCTTACTTTTATTTAATAAACTCACTTCCATGCGTACGTGTTTATAATTATCCTCACATGTAACTTATATTTATATACATATTCCAGATGTCAGAGCTTCAAAGAATACAAGACACCGGTGTTGGCTTCATTGATCCTTATATCGTATTCAAAACCGGTATTATTATCAAGGAGCGGTGGGTATCTGAAGCACAGGAGAATATCATGATGTTCTTCGTGAAGCAGCACGACAAGACAACAATACTTTTCCCACACAACTTTGAGTAAGTGTTAATAATAATGTAGTCTACACATTTTATGTAATATCAATACAACTTATATGCATGTACGTGTGTGTATAAACCAAAGCAGGTTTCACTGGATACTCATTGTCATTGAGTTAAACTCAAGTCGGTTAGTAATCTTTGACTCATTGAGAAAAGAGCGGGCACTATACCAAGATATGATAGACATTATCCAGGGGTAATTTCGATCTCTCGCGCACAAATATTATTGAATAGACTTTGCCATAATTTATTAACGATCGTACATTATTGGTCGCATATTGGGGTTTGGAAAGAGTTTATTCGGCAACATCGCAAGGATTGCAAGGCACCACTTAATGTAGTTGAAATACCAAGAAGTTGTACTATATACACTTCCCCACGTGTTTAATTACTATATCGTACTTCAATTTACGTGTGAGATGATGAGAATAATCTTCTTCTCGTACAGTGGTGTTTGCGGTAGCAACCAGGTAATAACTTATGTAGATACTACGTTTGTGAATTTATGTAACACCCTAAATTTTGCATATTTTTGAAATAGGAGAAAGTGATTAATTTTGCATTTTGTGGGAATTTGAATTTAGGAAATAATAATTTTATTAAAATAAAATCAAATATAAGGATAGAAACATGTTGATGCATACATGTTTGCATATTTATTTTGTGATGATTGGTCTTGATTCAAAGTTCAAATGAATTCAAAATCTATTTGAAAGTGATTTTGGGAATCTATTTGGAAAAAGAAAAAAAGGAAAATCCTTCTCACTCTCTCCTCTCTCTCATTTTGGCTCATTGGCCTGGCTCCTTCGCCCATTGGTCTTTTCCTCCATGTGGCCCATTGCCTTTGCTTTCCTCCTCCTCCGGCCTTGACCTCGCGTGGCCGCAAGGCGTCGCCACCCAACAACCGCTTGGCCGCTCCTTGGCCCAAGACCGAAGGCCAGAAGAAGCTGCCCGCCTCACTAATCGCTGTCGCGCCCTCACCCGTTGATGACCTGGGCCACAAGTCGGCGCCATCCCCACCTCGCGCCAGTGTTCGAGCCGGCGGAACCGCCTCTCTTGCAACCGCCGACGCTCCTGGCGTCGTGGGAGCACCTCTCCCCCGCTCCTTGGCCTCGATAAAAAGGAGCCGAGCCCCCCAGCGCCCCTCTCTGTTCCCGTGCCGTTTTGCTCCTCTCAACTCGGAAGCCCTAGCAACCGTGCACGGAGGAGCACTGCCGACCGAAGATCGCCGTCTACGTCGCCGCCTTCCCCGAGCCATCTCCGACCAGTTTCTTCCCTGCGGTGAGAACCCCCTGGCCTCCCTCTACCTCCCTGTACCGTTAATTTCGATTTTCGTGGCTTCTAGAGCCCTGGCCGCATGCGCCGTGTGCTCCACGCCGCCATCCATGGCGACCGCCGCCACGGCAGCACCCTCCGGCCATCTTTTTGGCCCAGCCTTGATCCCCTTCACCCCAGCTAACTCCCGGTGCCTTCGGTTCTTCGAACCGTTGGCCGTAGGCCTGTATCCATGTGCGTCAGTGACCTCCACGCCCCCGGCCATGGAGTTTGCCGCCGGCGTCACTGTGGCGGCCGGGTCTCCTCTCTCCTCTCTCCCCCGGTTTTGATTCTAGCCGTCCGTTTTCCGATCTGCAGTCGAGATTAGAAGATACCTCTTCGGAGGTCAAATAGCTTAAGAGCCCCTCGGTTTTCATCTTATTGAACCCGCAGTCCAATGCGTAGTTCCCCGAATACGCATTCTCATTTTGAAAACGTAAACTTCACCGCTTAAGTCTAAAATACGTTTTCAGTATTTACAGGAATGCCATTTGAACTGTTTTGCTTATAAAATTATCGTTTTAGCTCCGAATTGATCCATTCAAATCGCGTTAGCTTCGTAATTCCATAATCTACATGTTAGAACCACTGTTAGTCAAGTTTGGAACTTTTTAATTTCATGGTTAGATTTAATTAAATATATGACTATAGGAAAACCCGTTTAAATCATAACTTTCGCATTTTAGCTCCGTTTTTCGTGAACTTCGCGTTGACGTGATCGTAGCGAGACGTAGATTATTTTTACAAACATTTTATATTGTTTTCAATACTGTTGGTGTACTGTTCTAATGATAGGAATGTTTGCTTTGCATGAATGCTTTTGGAATGTTGTATGTTGCCGTGTTGGTCGCGTTCAGACGGTGAGGAAAACATTGGAGACCAAGAACTCTTCGACGACCAGCAGGACCAGCAAGAGTTTGTGAACCAAGGCAAGTATAGCATGGGCCTACCTTGATGTCCTATTCACTTTAATCATTTACTCATGTGCATGTGTCTAATTTTGATAACCCTAAGGACATTCTAGATATTTGATGACTTGTTCCCTTGACTCCTATGGGTTAATTGCATATGGGTAGATTGCTAGTGCTCTAACTGAACATGATCTATTTGATGGTGAATGGTTCTATGGAACTAAAGGTAAAACATGCTTTATAACAACTGATCCATAGGGCGATGGTGCAAATGACTTTTGATCATATTGCTCTCGGCCCTCCATAAGGACTTATCTGTCGGCAAAAGCTGGGATTGACAGTGCAACCGTGAGGGTCATATGGCTCTGACTTTAGCTCAGTAATAGGACCTTTTCTAGCTTGTTAGAGGTTACCTTTATGGCGCAAAAGGGGCTTGCCACGTTGGATATAGGACTGCCTCTGTTCCTATGTGTATAGCCGCGATGGATATGTGTCATAGGAAAGGGGGGTTCCTACATCTGCCTGCCAAGGAAACCTAGCGGCCCTAACTTGTTAGAGAAACCTATGAAATGGCTTCATATACCCTGCCCGCTCACCTTGGCAGTAATATGGGAGTAATTAACCCGGGCATATGGGGATCATGACTCGCGGTGAATGTACACCACCTCTGTAGAGGGTAACAAACTATTATAACAGCCGTGCTCACGGTCACGAGCGGCCCAGAAAACTCACAGAATAGATGGCTACTTATAATGTTGTTTATACGAGATGATTATGATGATGTCACATGACTCAATTGGATCGGATATATCATCACGTGGGTTTAAATAGGAGCTTAAGCATAACTTGATAATAGTTGAGGATAAAATCTTGACTTACTAAAAGTGCTAACTGCAGTAAACCAGTGTCAACCTTTTTGAGCTTCATAACCCCATGTTATCTTGTTGAGTACAGGACATACTTACGCTTGTTTACTTTCTATATTTGGATAAAAATCACGGATGGGTAACAGATGACAACGGATATGAAGAGTTTCCTGAGGATTATTAGGCTTGTGGTCAACCAGTCGACCGTCCCTGTGATGGAGTTCCACGAGAGAGTTATCTTTTTATCTTCCGCTGTGTTATGTAAGACAATGTGATGCTATTATTTGTTATGTAAGATACACCGCGATGAAACTTTTTATAATTTGTCAACTTATGTGTGTAACTGATCCCTGGGCACACATGAGTTTAGTGCATTCAATTTTATCCTTAAAATTGAGTGTGACAAATTGGTATCAGAGCAGTGTTGACTGTAGGACGCAAGCCTAGTAGAAACTGGTCGTTTTTAGGTTTAGATGTTGCTACAAAAACCCTTGCTCTATGAACATTGATATTTTCTTCTCTACTATATCTCTACCTTTGCTATTCATCTCTACCTTGGTGCTTATTTTAAAGTCTTTGTTCTCATCTTCACTCCTTGGTTTGATATGCTTTAGAATTGTTCCTCATCACCTTCTTACGTAATCTAATGACGAGTCTTAGGATTGTTACCCCTATCATCATAAGGACGATAGTATCGCAAGTTGAGTCAATGATTGAGTTGTGCATCTCTATTTATTGTTGAATTGTCATTATGCTTATGATTATTTTGAATCTTTGTAATGATTGCAATGATCTTGTTGGGTGTTCCCACAATTTCATTTAGTTATAGGCCTAAGGCATAAGGATTAATGAAATAAATAGTCGGGTTTTGGTTTTCTTCTATTTTCTCTATCCTATCTTTTCGGAGTAGTCTGCACTCTTCGGCTTATATCTCTGAATTTGGAAGACAAAAAAATCATGAGAAAATTCTAGACAATAGTACACTTCAATATATTTCTCTGAGCGCAAGAATCAGCTTGATAGCTATTTTGGTTATGGAGATACTAAAATCACAAGCCGATGCATCTGTGCTGTTTGGAATCTGGAGTAATTTCGGTTGTGCACTATTTTCGACCAAGTTAACTTCAGAATTTGGAAAAGTGTTCTATAAGGAAGTTGTGGAGAATTTTATAAGCTTTCCAACGGTATAAGCTATAACTTCATTAGATTAACAGAATAGGAGTTACAGCCGTTTTACGACACTGCTGTTTTTCTGCTCGCGAAGAATTCTAGATTTCTTGTTTTTGCCTATATACAAGAGTATCAATGGGATGACAGAACGTCTTGACATTAGTTAGTTCATCTAAAAGGAGATGCAAGCTATACTTTGGTGTCCCCTGGTTTATCTTTTCTTAAGGGGGGTAGCCAAGTTGAAGAATCTGTAAGATGAAGTAGTGTACGTTCTAGTTTGCGCAGCGGAAGCGTGGTGGTACCCAAAGAAGTGGCTTGTTCATTAAGTAAACTAAGGAAGCGTGAGTTGAACTACCTAACAAGTATCTAAAGTTACTCATTTTGGAGCATGAAAGTACTATCTTCTTGAAAGTACAAGTGACATCTATGAGGATCACAAGAATCTACAGGACATCTTCACTAAGTTGGTCTTGAGCTGGTGAAATCCTTGTTGGAATGAAAATTGATTACGACTTGGACAAGTGCTATTACTTTAAGGAGCAAAGTCATGGCCGATGCCCTTAGCAACGGAGAATTATGCTAAGAAGGTTCGGGTGACACCAAGGATTAAAGAGTTATATCCCCAGTTCGAGCAACTTAGCCAGAAACATTAATGTTTTGAAGATTGGTAGAACAATTTTCTTCTGACCAAAAGATTCATCAGGACTTCGTCGGAAGGTGGATATTTTGAAGAGAATTGGTATTATAGGAAAGGTAACTTAGTGATTACCTAAGGGTTGTTCAAGGTACCTATCAGAATCTTGAAATCAATTGGACAAGTTACATGGAGTAAGATCAACATGTAGGCAAAGTAAAGTGGGATCCCTATCGAGACGATGGAACTGCACGAGGAAGTAAAGAAGAATCCAGAGGCGGAGAATCTGCATTTCTTTTGTCGACGTCTTCCAAATCTCGGGGACGAGATTCATCTTAAGGGGGGTAGAATTGTAACACCCTAAATTTTGCATATTTTTGAAATAGGAGAAAGTGATTAATTTTGCATTTTGTGGGAATTTGAATTTAGGAAATAATAATTTTATTAAAAATAAAATCAAATATAAGGATAGAAACATGTTGATGCATACATGCTGCTGCATATTTATTTTGTGATGATTGGTCTTGATTCAAAGTTCAAATGAATTCAAAATCTATTTGAAAGTGATTTTGGGAATCTATTTGGAAAAAGAAAAAAAGGAAAATCCTTCTCACTCCCTCCTCTCTCTCATTTCGGCCTGTTGGCCCAGCTCCTTCGGCCCGCTGGTCTTTTCCTCCTCGCTTGCCCAAGCCGCCTGCTTCCTCCTCCGCCAAGGCTTAGCCTCTAGCCGGCGGCCATAGGCGTCGGCCCAGCAACCGCCGCCGCTCCCTTGGCCCAACACCGAGCCATGACCAAGCCGCCCGCCTCAAGCTGTTGTCGCGCGCCTCATTGCGTGACAGGCCGGGGCCCAAGTCGGCGCCATCCCCACCTCGCCCCATGCCCGAGCAGCTGAACCGCCTCTGCTACAATCGCCGACGCTCAAGGCGTCGTGGGAGCGCTCTCTCCCGCTCCTTGGCCTCGATAAAAGGAGCCGAGCCCCCCAGCACCCCTGCTGTTCCCCATGCCGTTTTCGCTCGCTCTCGCCTCAGAAGCCCTAGCAACCGTGCACGGAGGAGCACCACCGACCGAAGATCGCCGTCTACGTCGCCGCCTTCCCCGAGCCATCTCCGACCAGTTTCTTCCCCGCGGTGAGAACCCCCTGGCCTCCCTCTACCTCCCTGTACCGTTAATTTCGATTTTCGTGGCTTCTAGAGCCCTGGCCGCATGCGCAGTGTGCTCCACGCCGCCATCCATGGCGACCGCCGCCATGGCAGCACCCTCCGGCCTTCTTTTTGGCCCAGCCTTGATCCCCTTCACCCCAGCTAACTCCTGGTGCCTTTGGTTCTTCGAACCGTGGGCCGTAGGCCTGTATTCGTGCGCATCAGTGACCTCCACGCCACCGGCCATGGAGTTTGCCGCCGGCGTCACTATGGCGGCCGGGTCTCCTCTCTCTTCTCTCCCCCGGTTTTGATTCTAGCCGTCCGTTTTCCGATCTGCGGTCGAGATTAGAAGATACCTCTTCGGAGGTCAAATAGCTTAAGAGCCCCTCGGTTTTCATCTTATTGAACCCGCAGTCCAATGCGTAGTTCCCCGAATACGCATTCTCATTTTGAAAACGTAAACTTCAATGCTTAAGTCTAAAATACGTTTTCAGTATTTACAGGAATGCCATTTGAACTATTTTGCTTATAAAATTGTCGTTTTAGCTCCGAATTGATCCATTCAAATCGCGTTAGCTTCGTAATTCCGTAATCTACATGTTAGAACCACTGTTAGTCAAGTTTGGAACTTTTTAATTTCATGGTTAGATTTAATTAAATATATGGCTATAGGAAAACTCGTTTAAATCATAACTTTCGCATTTTAGCTCCGTTTTTCGTGAACTTCGCGTTGACGTGATCGTAGCGAGACGTAGATTATTTTTACAAACATTTTATATTGTTTTCAATTCTGTTGGTGTACTGTTCTAATGATAGGAATGTTTGCTTTGCATGAATGCTTTTAGAATGTTGTATGTTGCCGTGTTGGTCGCGTTCAGACGGTGAGGAAAACATTGGAGACCAAGAACTCTTCGACGACCAGCAAGAGTTTGTGAACCAAGGCAAGTATAGCATGGGCCTACCTTGATGTCCTATTCACTTTAATCATTTACTCATGTGCATGTGTCTAATTTTGATAACCCTAAGGACATTCTAGATATTTGATGACTTGTTCCCTTGACTCCTATGGGTTAATTGCATATGGGTAGATTGCTAGTGCTCTAACTGAACATGATCTATTTGATGGTGAATGGTTCTATGGAACTAAAGGTAAAACATGCTTTATAACAACTGATCCATAGGGCGATGGTGCAAATGACTTTTGATCATATTGCTCTCGGCCCTCCATAAGGACTTATCTGTCGGCAAAAAAGCTGGGATGACAAATTGCAACCGTGAGGGTCATACTGGCTCGACTTTAGCTCAGTAATAGGACCTTTTCTAGCTTGTTAGAGGTTACCTTTATGGCGCAAAAGGGCTTGCCACGTTGGATATAGGACCGCCTCTGTTCCTATGTGTATAGCCATGATGGATATGTGCCATAGGAAAGGGGGGTTCTACATCTGCACCGCCAAGGAAACCTAGCGGCCCTAACTTGTTAGAGAAACCTATGAAATGGCTTCATAGTGTACCCTGCCCGCTCACCTTGGCAGTGATATGGGAGTAATTAACCCGGGCATATGGGGATCATGACTCGCGGTGAATGTGCACCACCTCCTGCAGAGGGTAACAAAGCTGTTATAATGGTAGCCGTGCTCAGGTCAGTCACGAGCGGCCGGAAAACTCACAAAATAGATGGCTACTTATAATGTTGTTTGTACGAGATGATTATGATGATGTCACATGACTCAATTGGATCGGATATATCATCACGTGGGTTTAAATGGGAGCTTAAGCATAACTTGATAATAGTTGAGGATAAAATCTTGACTTACTAAAAGTGCTAACTGCAGTAAACCAGTGTCACCCTTTTTGAGCTTCATAACCCCATGTTATCTTGTTGAGTACGGGACGTACTTACGCTTGTTTACTTTCTATATTTGGATAAAAATCCCGGATGGGTAACAGATGACAACGGATATGAGGAGTTTCCTGAGGATTCTTAGGCTTGTGGTCAACCAGTCGACCGTCCCTGTGATGGAGTTCCACGAGAGAGTTATCTTTTTATCTTCCGCTGTGTTATGTAAGACAATGTGATGCTATTATTCGTTATGTAAGATACACCGTGATGATACTTTTTATAATTTGTCAACCTATGTGTGTGACTGATCCCTGGGCACACATGAGTTTAGTGCATTCAATTTTATCCTTAAAATTGGGTGTGACAATTTATCACTGTGCACATAAGAAGAACTCCTAAAGATGTCCTCAGAGTACGTATATATCAATTTTTTATTTATTTTTAAATGAATATATATATATATGTATTAATACTTTTCCTTTTATTTCAAATGCAAGACTGAATGGTTGAAACGAAGGGTCATGCAAAAAGACCATCTGAAAGCAGTTCAAGAGTCAATAGCAGGATTTCTTCTAGAAAAAGTGCTAAATCCCAACGACGAGTTCTACTTTGATCCTAAGGAATAAATGGTGTAAATTAAATGTTTATTGATATCGTTATTTTCGAGAACAAGATTATGAAAGTGTTGTATATATACATATATATATCTATAATATATATAGGTTCATACTTTATTCGAATATAATAATGCTCGAGATGAGAATTAGATGTAATTATATGCGTGCGTGTATTTATATTAGCAGCGTAGAATACGTACATAAAAACATATTATATATTAAACAAATACGTGTATGGCGAACCGAAAACAAATTAAACAAAAAAAAAAGAAAAGAAAAGGAACCTTTAGTCGGTTGGGGTTACCAACCGGGACTAAAAATCTTGACCACGTTTGCTCGACTAGAGGGCCTATAGTCCGGTTGGTAACATCAACCGGGACTAAACGTCCCTCTTTAGTCCCGGCTTTCGATGACCCGGGACTAAAGGTGGCACCTTTAGTCCCGGGATCGTTGTCCCGGCGTGGTAACCGGGACTAAAGGCCGTTACCGCCCGGGACAACAAGTCCATTCTGTAGTAGTGCAAGCCAGGCTGGCTTGTAGCGTTGTGCTCTGACATCCGGCCTGGCCGATTTGAGACTCGGTCGAGGCGGTCCGTCTTGTTGTTGTTCGATCGGCTTGCTCCCGAGCTCGACGAATCGGCCTAGCGGTTTGGGACACAGCTATGCCGGTTTTCTTGTTTTTGACATGTTTTTGATAGGAAACTTAGATTACGATTTGGAGTCGTTATTTATTGGGATAAGACCACCCCTCTACATAAATCATGACCAATCGAAGGATCCAACACTTAACCATCTTTTTACATGTACTACCCAAGTTTTACCTTTCTTCAACCTCCCGTTGTTACTTGCATATCTCCGCAAGATTCATCAGTGTTTGAGATGGCCTTGTCGACCCTAGAACAATCTTAGGTGTGCATCTCCTCGACGGGTCCTCCTGGGAGTTGTTCCTAGGCTTTTGTGGCGAAGTTTGGGCTCTAGATCGGCCTAAACAATCCTTAATTAGATCAGTTTCAATTCGATTCCTAGAGTTGCTTGTTGCATATGATAGGTTGACTGCAACCTAGGGTGTGATTCGGATCTCAATTCATTTGTCAGCGGGACGACTAGGAAACCATGTACATGCTTTGGGTCCATATTGATAGGCTAGTGATTTGCCCACGCCCATGACCTTCAACAATTTCATATAAAATTTGACTTGATTAAAAAATGATAGTGAAAATAGATAATACAAAGTGCGTTAAAAACAATTAAAGCATAAAGGGTCTATGTTCTTCACAAGCTCAAACTATGAGCACGTGTTGACAATATCATATGTAGGAAGAAATAAAACACCCCACGAACTGTGTGGTGGGCAGTATGACTGCTCAGAAGTCGTAGCGGGGCAAGGATATCTCATGGACAAGGCGTAGATGGGAAGTGCTGGCCCCAGGACGTCCGATGGGGATAAATTCCATCGAGCGTCTTCCCTGTCTGCCTGACACGCTCGCCCCACAAAAAGCACCCCGCCACGATGCATGCGTACACCCGCTCGCCCCACCCTACGTCCTGCCCAGCACCTACGCCCACGTCTGCGCAGGGAAGGGAAACAGGGCACCGTGCCAAGTTGGGGTCTCCCGGTTGGGGGAGCAGGCGTCGTTGCAGTGGGGTCAGGGTGGGACTCCGCGCCATTGTTGGGCAGGGCGCCATGAGTTGCAACATTAAAGTCAATAGTTGCAACATTGAAAAAAACATGTTGCAACATCGAAAAAAACGAGTTGCGACATAAGGAAAAACATAATGCAACACCTTAAATCAGCTGTTGCAACATCATAAATAGATTATCGCAACATCCAAAAAAGCATGTTGCAAACATCTCAAAATCGATAGTTGCAACATCGAAAAAACATGTTGGAATATCTTAAAATCGACAGTTGCAAACATCTCAAAATCGATTGCTGCAAACATTAAAAAAACATGTTAAAACATATCAAATCTATATTGTTGCAACATCTATAAACACATGTTGCAACATCTACAAATAAAATGACTATTGCAACCCACAAAATCCTAAGCACCCGTGAGATAAGGGAAAGAGGGGAGGCACATGGGTTGGCGGCGCCGTCGGGGCTGCAAATCATGCCGCCTCCATGGATGCAATGGGGGATGGGCCGCCGTCACCTGCTGGGTGGAGGAGACCACCACACCACTAGATGTGTATCGTGCTCCATTTTTTTTTGAGGCAAACAGGAGGGGGGAGCCCCCTACTGGAATTTTATTGACTTAAAGTAAAGGTTTGTATCGTGCTTCATGGATCCACCATGGAAGGTCAATGCTCCATGGATCCACCGCGGGAAGGCCACTATGGCTGCTGTCGAGGTTAGGGATGGCGCGCTAGGGTGGATGAGGCACGTCGGGCTCGAGCTCCGCCCCGGGTGGAAAAGGAGGAATTGAACACTAATCTTCTACTGTTATCTACGCATATTAATTACATTCACTTGCCATAGTGCGAAGTCGACTGCACAGAAAACTTTGTTTCTCGCACGACCAAGTCTCTGCTGGCTCACGTCGTCACACACCGGTACGCAGCACACTGCCTTGACTCCTGATCCTGAAGTGAGAACAAAAAAAAAACAGTGGGGCAGCCCCTCCATTCCCATCAATATGCTCGTCTCTGCTACCGACGCTGTTACAGGTGGACGTGGCAGCTATCTTCGCTTTTTTCCATAATGTACTCCCTCCGTTCTTAAATATATGTCGTCTGCTCTTTCTAAGAAATAACTTCAATTAAATATAGATTAAAAATATTGAAAACGTTTTTGTATATAGTTTTTTAATAAATTTATTAGGAGATATAAATATTGCATGCATTTTTTTTCAAATTAAATCAAACTTATAGCACGCACACAAATAGCTACAGATAAAAAGGGATAGATGGAGTATCCATCGAAAGCCACCAACAAGACCCTCTCTTATTAGAAGCTTCATGCAACAGCTTCAAGCCTTCAAGATATAATAACGCCGGTGATCAAATGAAAACGATGTAAATAAATGCTGCAACTTTGAATATTTCTTTGGTATGAGGTGGCGTATGTTTTTTTTTCCAATATGGTAATGTTGTGGGTAGTCTACTCTAATTCAGCACGTTATTAGTCGTCGCAGGAGAAACATTCAAATTCAAACAATATATAAGGCTTGCCGGCGGGCTGGGTAGTTGGTAGTTGGTCTACATCTACATCTCATATGTAATATAGTGCTACGTACTTTCAAGAAGAGCTCTGGGACATGGGTTTCTGATCTTTCGTCGCGTTCAAGATTTTCATACCCGTATTTTTAGACAAAACCAGATATAAAGATTACATATGTGCCCAGAGATCAATCACACGTATACAAGACAAATTACAAAAGTACCAAGCTCCAAGCTTTATTACGTAGAGTTTAATAATCCATTACAATAAACAGATCAGAGTCTTAGCAAAAGTGTATAAGATACTAAGCACTCCAGTGCTTCTCCATAAGCCATAGGGACACCGACTGGTTGACATCATGTCTAATAGTCCTGGGGGAAATTAGCATACCCACCATTGGAGACAACATGACCCAGAAAAGAGACCTCCTTCAACCATAATTCACACTTACTCCGCTTAGCATACAACTTATTCTCTACAAAACCAACCTTCTGTCTTAGAGAATACTAGGATATCATCAATGAATACCACCACGAATTTATCCAGATACTCCATGAACACCTTATTATTCATCGTGTACATAAAATAGGCAGGTGCATTGGTCACACCAAAGAACATAACTGTGTACTCATACAATGCATACCTTGTAGTGAACGCTGCCTTAGGTATGCATGAATGCTAAATCTTCAATTGATGATAACCAGAACGAAAATCAATCTTAGAGAACACACAAGCACCTCTCAACTGGTCAAATAAGTCATCAATCCTTGGCAGTGGATACTTGTTCTTGATAGTGACCTCATTGAGAGAACGATAATCTACACACATCTGTTGAGTACCATCCTTCTTATCAACAAAGATCACTTGTGCACCCCATGTAGATGAACTGGGATGTATGAGACCTTTCTCCTGGAACTCCTTCAATTGTTTCTTAAGTTCCTCTAATTCATTAACCCCTATTCTATATGGACTCTTAGCTATAGGTACTGTGCCAGGTAATAACTCAATATCACGGTCACGAGCGGCCTTGGAACATTTACAGAATAGATGATGAATGGTGATGACACCAATGATGAAAATGCTCACCCTTAATTATTGTTGTTGCTATACATTATTCATGTTTACCTGAGAGTAAACTGCACCCACCATACAACAACTATCGAAGTAAGTGCAAGTTAGTCCAACATCTTGTAATTTGTTCAATTCAATGCGTCAACTATCAAGATAGGTGCATGCTAGCCCAACATCTTCTAATATGTTTAATTTGATGTGAGAACTTAGCACATTGGTGCATATAAGGTCCAAGGATTGTAACAATATGTCTTTGTACACACCCTAGCACGCTCATCTCATCCATCACTCCGCTTGAATCGTTTGCTATATTGTGATATCATTTTTTAATTTGAACAAATATAAAAGCTCACTTTAAATTCTATTTTGAATTTAAGTATAGGAACAGACAAACTATTAAGGGGGACACCAGATGGTAGGCATTTCATGATCCTTTCGATGTATACATCCTCTTTTTTGTTTCTACTACATTGTCTTTCATTTTGTTTTTGTGTCTGCAACATCCTTTCAACTGCAGCAGCCGCTTTTTATATTTTTCTTCTTTTTCATTTTTTCCTTGGCTTGGTAAACCAATACAACAACTTGGTTGGTTCGATTATAGCCAAAGCCAAACCAAAAACGAACCTATCGGTCCCTACTTCTTATGGGATGGACAACGCACGTATTAGGTTTAGCGAGCTATGAATGAACATAGGTAGGGGTGACATGGATGAAAACACTATTATAGTATAGAAACAAAAATGTCCGGTTTGATATTTTCCATATTTATGAAACAAATGGCCCAAAATCAGAAATGATATCATATAGCAAACGATTCAAGATGAGTGATGGGTGAGATGAGGGTGTTAGGGCGTATAGCTTCTAGTGACAGTGATTCAGAGTGTACAAAGACTTGTTGTTACGATACTTGGACTGTATATGCACCAATGAACCAAGTTCTCGCATCAAATTAAATAGATTAAAAGATGTTGGACCAACATGCACCCACCTAGATAGTTGCCGAATTAAATTGGACAAATTACAAGATGTTGGACTAAGATGCACTAACTTGGATAGTTGTTGTATGGTGAGTGCAATTTACTCTTTACCTGATCATGCGTTTCTATGTGGACTTATGATAACTTGTTGCTATTCAATTGCTTAAAACTATATATGACTCACTAAAGGCTAATCGTAGTAAACCAGTGTCAACCTTTTGAGCCTCATAAACCCTATGTTATATTTGTTGAGTACGACATGTACTTGCGCTTGCTTTACTTTTCAATACTTTGGAAAATCCCAGATGGGTAACAGAAGATGGAGCTTGGTTAAATTTTTAGGAGTGCTAAGCGTATGTTACCCCCAGTCAACCGTCCCTTTGGCTCTGGAGGCTTTACTTGAAAATTAGAATGTGTATTTCCGCTAATCTGATAAGTATCTTGTCTCGATGTAATATTGTTGTTCGTTATATAATAAAGCATTGTCTCTTGATACTATTGTAATTTGTCACTATATGTGTGATTTGACTTCCTGGGCACACATATAGATAATACTCAGTTTTATTCTTAAAACTAGGTGTGGCAAAGATAACTATCGATTTGGTGAAGAGCAACACACCTATCCGGTTTCAGATCGCAAAGACTTGGACTCTGTAACCTTAGCACCATGGCTCTTATGTTATCAACCGTGTCACAGTCCGGTCGACCTCACCAATATGAAGGTTATTCCCTGCTGCGAATCGAAGAACACAAGCAAAACATGATAAAACACAACTCAAATAAAGTGACAATTGTGGATGTATGATTAAACTTTCGAATTTGGGTTTTACAGCGAATATTCAAAGACAAATTGATCTAAGCAAAACCCAAACTCTAATATGAGCGGCAGCTATTGATTATATAGTCTAAGGGGTGCCCAAAAGCTATCCCTATTCATGTCTAACAAGTCCCAACACGTTAGGGCGTCCGCAATGGCTAGCTATTTGGCTAGCTAGATGTGACGTGTCAAGGAAAAAGTATGAGAGAGAGTTGTCACTAGCGACGAGCAAATAGCCTATCTATTTCACGTAGCCCAAGAACATATGAGAGGAGCATGTGGGTTCACTAGAACAAGAAGGTATAAAATTGTCATTTCTCTTGTCTCTCACCTCCACGTCATCTAGCTAGCTACGTAGCTAACACCATTGCGGACGCCCTTAAAAGACTCAAATGGCCCAAAAGACAATGACACAGCGCCCTCAATATAGCTCTGGGACAGTCAACTGTTGTTCCATATAGCTCCTGAGGCAATGCCTTCTTTTAGTCTCCATCTGGGTGTCATTTGCTACAAGAATATAAACTGTAGGATACGATACAAATTCGTTTTTACTTGCCGAAATCGTTATGGCCTTTCATAGTTTTGCGATTGGTAGCCAGTCTGCTGGATTCCCACCACTTACAAACGTAGCAAAGAGTTGTTTGCTTGGATGGGGTTAAAATCAACGGTCAAGAAATTTGTTGTCAGCTGCCACATCTGCCGGCCAACAAGCCAAACCTGAGAGTGTCCTTTACCCTGGCTTATTTCAAACTCTTCATATTCCTACCCAAGCATGACACATGGCGTCCCTCGATTTTGATGAGGTACTTCTTAGTAGGTCTGGAGGAAAAAATTGCATTATTGTTGTGTGGTTGACAAATTCTCTAAGTATAGTCATTTTGTGCCACTCAGTCATCCTTATACTGCCTTCAGTGTTGCTAAGCTCTACGTGCAGCACATATACATAGTCCATAGTATGCCTCATTCCATTGTCTCTTATCATGATATTGAGCTTTTAGTAGTTAGTTGTGGACAAGTCCCTTATCAATTTTATCTGGTGTACTGTCCCTTGTTGGCATGTCTTCTCCTTAGCACCCCCAAACCGACTGGTAAACCGAATAGGTTACCAAATGCATGGAAATATTCTTGCAGTGTTTTTTTTTTTGTCAGTGCATGTTCTTTTAATTAAGTGGATTGATTGAAATTATTTGGCTGAAGATTTTGGTACAACACGAGTTGGCACTTTGCTCTGGGATAGTCATTCTATATGGCCATATTAGCGTCGTCATTTTGGTTTTGATGGCTCTACTGCATGTGATCCTGTTGACTTGTCTGACTCGATCGCTACATGAGAAGTCTTGGATCACTCCTGTTATTCATCAACATTTGGCTCGGGCTCATAGTGCTTATGAAACAACTTGACAAAGTTGTTTTTCGATCAGCTTCTCTACCAAACATGCTCGATCTTTGGAAACAGGTTCTCCGTAGAAGTTGTTTTCAGCTTCTCTCACATGCGCGTGTCTCTAAGTGAAGCTGAAAATACTAGCTTCTCCTCCTACCCTTCTCATGGCTATCTACCTTGAAAAATTATTTTACCAAACATTTATGAAAACACCTTTAGCTTCATTGGTGAAGCTAGCTACTTTATGGAACTAAAGCTATCTTACTATTACTAATTGAAGGCCTCAACGGAGGCTCCACGTTGGTCCTCACCAGACGCGCTAGAAAAAAAGATAAAATACTAGAAATTTCCACATTAATTAGAAACATCCAAGCATCAAATCCAAAGACTCAAGTGTCCACGACCATTGGATCTATTGTTTCTCTAGAAAATTACCCACCTTTACCACTATTATAAAAAAAGTAGCCTAAAATATTATTGTTGGGGAGGAAAACACTTTCATTGCGCGGAAAGAGCTATACCTACCGACGTTCACATTTAGTTAGTTATTAATAGAATATATATCTAAAATATCTACTATTTCTATTTCTATTTCTATTTCTCTATTAATATATAAAACATTAGATACGGCACTTTAATAGAATATATATCTAAAATATCTGCTGTTTCTATTAATATATAAAACATTCGGTACAGCCACACATCGTTCAAGGTTGGTTAATAGATTATCTAAAGAAGTTACATAATCATATTTTTTTTAACAAACAAATCCACATACCAAGAAAGAAAGAAAATAATAAATACATATTATTTTTTTCTACCACCGTCCCATGGCTACAGGTCCTAGGGCCTAGGCCGTGGCACCGGCTGGCGGGTGCACCTCCCCTAATCCGGCACTGATGCCGGAATGCACCCGTCGGCATTGTTCCATGGAGAGGAACGGTGGCCTCACAGCTCAAATCAGCCGCATCAGGGCTAGGAGCCAGGACTAAGAAGGACGATAGGAACCAGTAGCAAGGGATCAAGAAAAAAGGCGATGGCTTCACGTCGACATCCTTCTATGGTGAGAAAAAAGACGTGTTGTGTGATGCATGCATCTGCCTGACTTGCACCTGTATACGTCTAGCGAGCAAGCAGGTCATTCACGCATCGATCTGTAATCGGCAAGTATCTGCAAGAGGGGCGGCCATAAGCCCATAAGCACGGGACAAACACTAGCCCCGGTGCGTTCATGTGCTGCGTTCATGGCATCTACATCGACATTTGCACCAGCTGGATAGATCTACAGACTAAAGGTGTGGCCATCTTGCTAGATCCGATAATTACAATTTAATTTCTCTCCTAAGATGTACTGAATTTTGCCATCCCATAACTACTGTTTAGTTTGTCTTCTCCGAGTACTTATTCCATACTGCTTATAGGTGAGATTAGACCAGGGAAAGAATTGTGAAAAATGAAAGCAAGAGTCTTAGATTACTTTGAATCAATAAGTCTTCTTGATATAATAACCCTTATTGACCTTGACTTATAATATTTTTGTTCAATTTAATATAAATTCGTTAGCTTACTTCGAGTTTACATGTTAATGATGCTAGAAAATTAGGAGACCATGATTCATGGAGTTATCGAGAAAGCCTATATGAAAAAACTCAAACCCCCACAAATATTAAAGATAAATAACTAATCCCATAATAATTCTTTTATAACTTATCCGGACCCTTTATGTTTGCATCCAAATTAACCATACGGGCTACCTATATAATTTACACCTAAATTATCCATCTCAACAATTGTAAAAAAAAACACAAACCTATCAAATCTATATGTAAATGCTAATATGCTATTATGAAATAAATTAACATCCATACCAATATTAAGTTAAAACTATGCATAAAGCTATGTTCCACTATGTAGACTAAGGACACATATCATTAACAAATGATATACCAATGACCCTTACGCTTCACTTTAAGTCATATTAATACTCATGATAATAAATTTTGCAAGTTGTTATCGTCTTGAAAAAAGAAAGAATAAACAATTTGATTGGAACATTATATCATATGAATAAAAGTATTATAATTCCAAGTATTATTTGTTCACTAAATCAATATCAATGCAATATAAAAAATTCCACATCTTAAGTGCCATGGTGCAAGCTGAAACAACTATTATGGGTATTCTAAGAACTTAAGGGTAGCCTAGGACCTAAAATTTTTTAATAAAATAAAAAATGAAAAATTTGAATTAGCGATATAGTAAGCATTGGAATTTCAAATTAACACATGACCAAAAGCTGAAAGTTAAAATAGAGATTTTTATGATATTACATAAAGTGATAGGAGTCTATATATTTAAGTCTATGTTTCAACTAAACATGTATCATGCTAGAAAAAAATAATCCTAGAAAATATTATTAATGAAACCGCTAGAAATAAAAAAGATGATCATAAAATTCTTAAAAAGCCTAAAACATTTTACCGTCAAATTGTCCGACTATAATCACCATCGTAAATAATAGTTGTTGTATATGAGAAATTAATCGGCTCAAAACGTTGGAAAAAGAATCAAAATTCAGGTCCATGTCGTCAAAATATAGATTACAACTAAAGTCAACATAGTTTAAGCAAATGTTTCAACTAAATGTATATTGATAAACATAGGTGCTTTCAAAAGAAAAAAACCAATAGATATGGACGGAAAGGACATAAAAATCAATAATTGATATATTATCAAAATTGAATGTAAATTATAGAGTACCTATTATAGCTATTATAGTGAAGAGAGAAAAAATATTTGATATATGTATTTTTTATTAGTTAGTGTCTCTTAAGATTCTAACCCGTGCGAGAGCATGGGTCGGTGAACTAGTATAACAAATGATCCACTAGTGAAAGTGAGATGTATCAAACTTGCCCCCGAAGACTCAGGCTCGCAAGACTCACGCCAAAATATTTTTCAAATGTCGGCGACTGGGTGTATCCGAAGGGCTCCAGGGTTATTTTATTTCCACAAGACATATATACTTGGCCGCCCCAAGCTCTAACCAGAAATTCTTTGGTCCTTTTCAGGTACGTACGTTCTTAGCAAGTTGTGCTGTAACGAGACCAAGCCATCAAATGGTAACTACCAGCTGGCTGATTTTGTGAGACGACGACAGCCGTGTAACTTCTGGTGCAAGGAATATAATAGCACTGTGTCGTCGAAGTCGTCTCAGAGAAACATATCCACACATCATGGGGTCGGTGTGTGTACTAGTATAGTATGTAGATAGCTTAGTATGCGTGCATCCATTTCATATATGCTTACAGCACTTTTTTTTCCTCGAACGCGCAAAGGGTTTGCGCGTCTTTGTCATTAAGAAGAAAAATAGTACGGATTACAACGACACGCCACTGATGATATACTAGGGGAAAAACTGTTATACAATCGGTTCCATCCACCCTATCACAAGGCAATATTAGTTATTACTCTCTAATCAACTACCTAGCCAACACCGCCGTTCAGACGCGGGGGCTCGCGCGGCTTGGGCGACGACCCGATCGCCTCGGGCCCTCTCCCAGCATGAGCACCCGCAAAGCCCCTCTATGTGAGGGGTCGGCGTCCTCGTGAAAGACGCTGTCGTAGGCTTCCTTAGCATCATCCTCTACTTGAGAGATCATTATTATGTCCTTGGAAATAAACCTCAGCTCTCTTCTGAGATCGATCGATCGAGCAAACATTTCCAATAGAGTACACGTATACGATGTCGAGCTGCCGTGCCTCCCTCCTCGCCGTCCTGTGCATCATCCTCTACGACTGTACCCATGTCCCTCGCGCTGGCTGCCTCTCCTTCAACCTCAGCTTCTCTCAACCCGAAAGCCTAGCTGATCTCGATCGGTTGATATACTGCACCGGCGACGCATACCTCACTCTAGACACGCTTGAGCTCACGCGGCGGAGCAGGAGGACCAACGACAGCACCGGCCGGGCCACGTACACGCAGCCAGTGCGGCTATGGGACGCAGCTACCGGCGAGATGGCCAGCTTCACCACTAGCTTCGAGTTCCAGATCACTCTGGACGACGCGAGCACCATCGTCACTCCCGGCGACGGCGGGATGGCCTTCTTGCTCAGCCATCATGTCGGGTCTGGTATACCCCCCGGGAGCTTCGGGGGCAGCTTGGGCCTCCTCCCGTACGCCACCAACGGCACCGGCGACACCACCATGGTCGCCGTCGAGTTCGACACCTGTCGCAACCAGCAGCTATACGGCGACATCAGCGGCAACCACGTGGCCATCGACGTCAACTCCCTCAACTCCACGGCGGTCACCGACACCACCTCGCCGACCAGGAACCTCACGTCCGGTTACAAGATGATGGCAACCGTGAGGTACGAGAATGTTACCAAGTTCCTGGCCGTCGAGCTCACCATCAACGGCGACACGTCCTACTACGTCAACGCCACTGTTGATCTCAAGAGCTACCTTCCCGAGCATGTCGCTATCGGCTTCTCGGCAGCGACTGGCGGTGGTGGCGAGCAGCACCAGATACTGTCATGGTCATTCATATCCACTCTGCAGGAGGAACAGGTAGCACAAGCACCGCCGCCACCGCCACCGCCACCGCCACCGCCGCCGCCGCCGCCGCTTCATCAGTCACCTGAAATCGTCCAGCATCCCAAGACGAGGTCAGTAGGACGAACCCAGATAGCAATCTCCGTGCTAGCGGCTGTGCTAGGAGTATTTCTCTTGGCATGTGCAGCCGTGCTTGTATGGCGGCACAAACGACACAAGAAACCACCAAATGAAGAAACCAGTGACAGCGACTGTGAAGGAGAACAACGACACGGCAGGGCCGAGCTCGAGAGAGGGGTGGCTGCCGGCGGCCCTAGGCGATACGCGTACCGCGAGCTGGCGGCCGCCACCAACAACTTCGCCGAAGATGGCAAGCTCGGCCGCGGTGGCTTCGGAAGCGTCTACAGGGGTAAGCTCGCCGTTGCCGGCGAAGAGCGCCCGGTGGCCATCAAGATGTTCTCATCGGAGTCGTCGGCGCAGGGGAGGAAGGAGTTCGAGGCGGAGGTGAGGATCATCAGCCGTCTCAAGCATCGAAACCTTGTGAGGCTCTTGGGGTGGTGCGACAGTCGTCGCAATGGCCTCCTGCTCGTCTACGAGTTGGTTGCCAAAGGCAGCCTCGACACGCATCTCCACAGCAGCGACGACAGCGAGAGCTTTTTGACGTGGCCAGAAAGGTAAACAACACATTTAACCAACCTTAATAGTTATCATGCATAGATAGAATGATAGACTAGTAATAATAAGCGACATATATACTCCTTCCGTCAAATTGAGATTATCGTTTTGGACTCCGTATCATTTTATTTGACCATTCGTCTTATTCAAAAAAATTTGTACAAATATTATTTACTTTATTATGACTTATTTTATCATCAGAGATACTTTAATAATAATTTATTTATTTTATGATTTGTAAAAAAAAGTTGAATAAAACGAATGGTCAAACACGATACTCTAAAGTCAAAAACGACAATCTCTATGGAACGGATAGAGTAAGTGCTAGAAGATTCATGGATAAACTCAGCATATCATTCCGGGTCAGTGAGTTGCCATAGTGTTGGGGAGTGCAAGACGGTGGCTACTAGACAGAGGTGTTCTGGGTGTCAAAAGAAAATGTTTGGAAGTCGGCTTAGGAAGTTAGAAGTTGCGCATCGGTTGTTTTGGGGGGCCAAGTTGTTATAGCCTGTTGTTGTGCCCCTAGACTGTGAGTAGTCCGTTTAGTTCTTTTCGTCTAACTTGACAGTCTATCAAACCTGGAAAGTTGTTTGCGCCGCCATGTTCGGGACCTTTCCAAAAAGAAAAAAAAAAACTCAGCATATCTGGCCCCATGGTTATTGAAGTTGTTTATATTTGGTTCTCTAATTTGACAAGGTTTATACAAATACGGTACATCCTTCTTAAATTTTGTCTTGCTGTAATACTTTATAGTTACAAAATTACTCTATATGTAATTTTATCCATATTTGTTCTCCTTGCATTGATCCTCCATGTTTACTGATACGTTTTGATGGTCTGTTTACTTGATATGTGTTTAGTTGAAATTTTAGCTTAATTAAGCTACGTGTGTTTGAAATTAAAATATATATATATATATATATATATATGTATATATATATGTATATATATATGCATATATATGTGACGCAATGGTGACACTTAACACCGGTGCTATGTATTTGACTTGTAAATCGAAATGGTCATCACTTCATGCATATATGTATATGATTTGTATAGTGACATGTATGCACGCATATAGTTCATTTTTTCTATATTAGTAATAATGATAGAAGAGAGTATATTGAGAAGATTATAGAAGTATTTAAAAAAACTATAATAACAAGGGTTACTTTATTAGGTTTTTTTAGAGGTGGTTAATTTCTTAGATAAAAATTTAGAATGTTTCTTATATTATTTTTTCATAATAGCATAAATGGTTACTTTGATAAATGGTTGGATGATTATGATTGTTGTGAGAATTTTCATGCTAGCTTTATCTCTTTTTACCAACCACTGATTGATTTATAAGGTACATACACATAGGTACCAGATCATCCTTGGCTTGGGATCAGCGCTGCGGTATCTCCATCAGGACTGGGAGCAGTGTGTGGTGCACGGTGACATCAAACCAAGCAACATCATGCTGGACGAGTCTCTCGGCACCAGGCTTGGCGACTTTGGCCTGGCCCGGCTCGGCGATCACGGCGCACGGTGGCACACCACCAGGGCCGTGATGGGCACGGCGGGGTACATCGACCCAGAGTTCGTCAACACGCTCCACCCGAGCACCTACTCCGACGTCTACAGCTTCGGTGTTGTCCTCCTCGAGATCGTCTCCGGGCGGTGCCCCGTCATCCTGCTAGAAGGCGGCGCGCACTTTGTCCTGGTCAAGTGGATGTGGGGCCTCTATGGCCGGAACGCGATCCTCGACGCGGCGGATGAGCGGCTGAGGTCCGGCGACCAGGCCGACGATAGGTGCATGGAGAGGGTGCTCGTTGTTGGGCTGTGGTGCGCGCATCCTGACCAGAGCGAACGGCCATCCATTGAGCAGGCCATGCACGTCCTGCAGTCGGAGGACGCTAGGCTCCCGACGCTCACACCGCAAATGTACAGAACGGTGTCGGAGTTTGCCGTCACTCGACGTGCTATCGGCGCCTTGTCCGTTCAGAGCTCCTCTTCCACGACCACGGCGACAACCGGTGGCCACTCCAAGATCTCTTCCGAGTCAGCATCCTCTCCCTTGCTTTGAGATTTAAAAGAGTTGGCTTGATTTGCATTCATCACTGTTGTATGGACTGCCTCTGGTCTATGGGCGTCTTTGTGTATTATATATTGACTGTAAAATTACTTTTTTGCACTTTCATTACGGTTATACTTCTGCGCTTTAAAACAATCATCCATTGTGTAGTTCTTCACTTAAAGCAATCATCTTTTGTAAATTGTGTTTTTTACATTCTGAGCCTCTCCCCCGTCGTCGGTGGCCACTCTGTCCCCGAAGTCCACGCCCCCCCCCCCCCCCCCTCCCCCACCCCAAAAAAAACTTCGGTGGCCACTGCGGCCCCAGTGTCCACGTCTCTGCTCCTCCTTTCCTTAACCTTGCCGCACACCCATGAATGGCCTCCATGGTTCTCCGTCCTAGGGCTCTGGGGATCAACAAGCCCTTCCCCCAAGCACTACCGCCACTGGCGGCAACCATTGTCACCGCTCTGCCCCCCGCGTTGTTTGGGCACTGTGTGGCCATCCACTCTACCCATGAGTCACCTGTCACCGGCTCCTCTTGGGCGAGGCAGTATAGGCTCTCGTTCTCGGATTCAGACATGTCCTCTGATGAGCCTATGAGCCTCCGTCCCCTGCTCCGGTCAAGGGAAATGGAAAGGAACGAAGTCGCCGCTACATGCCTGCGCCGTCATCGCACCTGCCACCGTCAGGATGCAGGGAGCCATTGGCTTCATGGCAGATGTTCCCTCTTCGTTTAATGTCTGAAGCATTTCCTACCATGCACAAAATTTTGCTTATGTTGCCACACAGTTTGGGTGCACTATCAAATCCGTCCAGTATGACAATGGTCATGATTTCAACAACGCCACATCCTGATAGGAAGGGCCGAAATGTTGCCAGCATTGATGTGGCCCTTAACCCACCTCTGGCGCCCACCATCTGGTCGGATCTGCTGCTTCGGTTGACGTCTCGTCTCCGGCTGCTGTCAACAGCACCACGGCCACCTCTCCACCAATCACCTCTATGACGCCAGTTGCTCCCAGCAACTCACCAGTGGCACTGTCGTCGCGCGATCCTCTTCCTCCAATGGATGTCCTAGTTACTCCGCCTGTTAATGACCATGTCATGGACACTCGCGGCAAGCGGGGCTTCCATCTTCCAGTGCAACGGCTCAACCTCCATGCCATGACGCTCTCTCCCATTCAGAAGATGTATCATGGTGCTCTTGCCAATCCTAATTGGCGGGATGCTATGATTGAGGAGTTCCTTGCTCTGTAGCACAATGATACTTGGGATCTGGTTCTTTGCCCTCATGGTGCCAATGTGGTTACGGGCAAGTGGGTTTATCACCGCAAGTTCACCTCTTATGGCTCTCCTGATTGGTACAAGGAACGTTGGGTTTGTTTGGGGGTTTACTCAGTGCCTCAATATTGACTATGATGAGACTTCAGCCCAGTGGTTAAGCCAACGACTGTCAGAACGGTTCTTAACGTTGCATTATCTCATCAGTGGCCTATTCATTAGTTGGATGTGAAAAATGCTTTTCTTCATAGAACTCTGCAGGAGACCATGTATTATGAATAGACGTCTGGATTTCTCTACTCCACTCACCTCGGTTATGTCTGTCGCCCGAATAAGTCTCTTTATGGTTTGAAGAAGGCGCCCCGTGTGTGGTACAATCGGTTCGCCTCTCATATTCTCTCCATGGGGTTTGTTGGTGCCTTGTCTGACACTTGCCTTCTTGTCTATCGCCATGGTGCTGACACGGCATACCTACTGCTCTATGTCAATGATATTGTGCTCACTACTTCGTTTGAGTCTCTACTTTGTTGCATTATTGCTGCTTTGACCTAGGAGTTCTCGATGGAGAATCTTGTCCCTTTGCATCATTTCCTGGGAGTTTCTGTTGCCCATCGTGCTGGTGGACTTTTTCTCTCTCAGCAGCAGTATATGGTTGACATCCTTGCTCGGGCCGGTATGTCTGATTGCAAGCCTTGCACTACACTTGCCGACACTCATGCCAAAGTTTCCGGTGATGGTGCCCCAGTGTCTGATGGCATCGACTATATCGTGCTCTTGCTGGTGCTCTGCACTACCTTTCACCAAACCCAATATTGCCTATGCTGTCTAGCAGGTGTGTCTTCATATGCACAATCCGTGTGAGACTCATCTTGCTCTGATCAAGCAGATCCTCCAAAATATTCGTGGCACCATCGACTTTGGACTATATGCGGATCCAGTTTAGTCGAGTTTGACACTTTTCAGAATGCGGAATACTACGATCCAAGCAACGACCATGTTGGAATCGACGTCAATAACCTCGTCTCCACGGAATACACCAACACCACTTGGCCCAACACCCTGACGTCCAATTTCACCAAGATGGCCACTGTCAGCTACGACAATGTCACTCAGTTGCTAGATGTCCATGTCAAGATCGGCGATAAACTGTACAACGTCAGCATGTCAGTTGACCTGAGGAACTACCTGCCACAGTTTGTTGCCGTGGGCTTCTCAGCGGCGACTGGTGTGATAAGCGAGCTGAACGGCCAGAGCCAGATATTATCATGGTCATTCAGCTCCACTATGGAACCCAAGCAGCAAAAGCAACCCCAGAAGAATAGTACCATTCTGCTGGTCTCTGTGCTAGTGCCTCTTCTCTTTCTGTTGGCATGTGCAGCTGTGGGCAGAAACGAAGATCCGGAGGAAGCGGCGATAGCGACTATGAAGAGGAAGATGATAGGATCGAGCTGGAGAAAGGAGTGGCTGCTAGCGGCCCCAAGCGATACACATACCGCGAGCTGGCTGCCGCCACCAACAACTTCGCCGAGGATTACAAGCTTGGTCGTGGTGGCTTCGGAAGCGTCTACCGGGGTATGCTCGACGTTGCCGGCGAAGAGCGCCTGGTGCCGGTGGACATCAAGATGTTATCACCGGAGTCATCCGAGCAGGGGAGAAAGGAGTTCGAAGCAGAGGTGAGGATCATCAGCCGGCTCAAGCATCGCAACCTTGTGCAGCTCCTGGGCAGGTGCGATAGTCGTCGCAACGGCCTCCTGCTCGTCTACGAACTGGTGGCCAAAGGCAGCCTCGACAAGCATCTCCACAACAGCGAGAGCTTTCTGACGTGGCCACAAAGGTACCACATCATCCTTGGCATGGGATCCGCGCTGCGGTATCTCCATCAGGAGTGGGAGCAGTGCGTCGTGCACGGCGATATCAAACCCAGCAACATCATGCTGGATGATGAGTCCCTCAGCACCAGGCTCGGCGACTTTGGTCTGGCCAGGCTCGATGACCATGGCGCACGGTGGCACACCACCAAGGCCGTGATGGGCACGGCAGGGTACATCGACCCGGAGTTCGTCAACACGCACCACCCCAGCACCTACTCTGATACGTCTATAGCTTCGGCATCGTCCTCCTCGAGATCGTCTCCGGCCGGTGCCCCGTGATCCTGCTTGAAGGACGTGCGCACTTCGTCCTGGTCAAGTGGATGTGGGGTCTGTACGGCCGGAACGCGATCCTTGACGCGGCGGACAAGCGGCTGAGGGCCGCCGGCGACGAGGCTGATGACAGGTGCATGGAGAGGGTGCTCGTCGTCGGACTGTGGTGCGCGCATCCTGACCAGAGCGAGCAGCCGTCCATCGCGCAGGCCATGCATGTTCTGCAGTCTCGGAGGACGCCAGGCTTCCAGAGCTCACGCCTCAGATGTACAGGACGGTGTCTGAGTTCGCCGTCACTGGACGTGCTGTCGACGCATTGTCCGTTCAGAGCTCCTCTTCCACGACCACGATGACAACCGGCGGCCATTCCAAGCTCTCTGCCGAGTCGGCGTCCTCGGCCTTGCTCCGGGATTCAAAAGAGTTGGCTTGATTTACATCCAATGGCGACTGTGTGAGTTAATTATATATTGACTGTAAAATTACTTTTTTTCAGGTACATTCATCATTGTTGTACTTCTTGACTTATAAAAAACAAACATTTGTCGTAGTTCTTCACTTAAAGCAACCATCTTTGTAAAATGTGTTTTTAGTTTTTTTACATCAACACAGAGTATCATTACGGCGTTGTTTGGAAAGGCTTAAATTCTTGGAAAAGTCAGCTTTTCCTTACCTCCCAACGGAGGCTTCCATTTGAGTTAGCAATCTAATTAAGTTTTGACAATTTTTTTTTTGAATTTAAGTTTTGGCAATTAGGAGTCATGTTAGTGTCCTGTAAAATCCATGTATTTTTCCTTCAAAAAAAAATCCATGTATTTTAGAGGGGCCTTAAGAGCCTGTTTGGTTGCCACAGAATGGACCCCTGGAATTATTCCAACTATGAATGTTGTGCTAATAATTTATACTATATTTGATCACCTGGATTAAGGGTAAACGAACGAGCCCTTAAACTTGTTTCCCCTTCTTTCCTTCCTATAAATGGATTCTCATATATATATATATATATATTCATAATTTCGTCCATGGATGCAATCAAGCTACAATTCCTCCCTCGCGGCCTCTGGCAAGCAAAGCCATGGACCTCACAGTGGCCATCAGAGCCACCAAACTCCTAAGAAGCACTATTCCCGCAAAGTCCATCGAAAACATAAATCCTACCACGATAATCAGTGTCGTGTAACATTAAAATTACAATATATCTAGACATTACATATAACTAGATGTACAGTAAAACTACTTATATTTAGAACTCTTTACAATTTAGAACGGATGGGGTGATACTGTAAAATGCACTTGACCTTGATGAGCAAGCGAAACCGGAACAGCATCAGCTGCTCCCAGCTGACATATGAGATGACTTCACTTCTTCTCACCGTCGCTAATGATAACTCTCTCGTCCAGCATCTTCTCCAGCCGGGCGTTCCATGCCATCTCCTCCTCGACCTCCTTCCTCACGTCTTCCACCCTGTGCTCCAGCTGCCGGACGTACCCAAGCAACATCTCTCCACCTCCTCCCTTGGAGCTGGAGCTGTCACGCTCACACCACAGACGTCGACGACATCGAAGCAGCCGGCGGCGGTGCGTTCCAAAACGTGCGTCACCATGTCCCTTTGCACCTCCAGGCTCTGCAGGACGGCCATCAGCTGCCGAGTCACCACTTGCTGTTGCTCCTTAAACCCTATAGCCTCCGCCGCCTTCCCGTGATCTTGATCGCCATCCCCATGCGGCGGCGGCCGTCTATCTCCATCTCCGGTGGAGTCACTGTCGTCGTCCAGCTCCACAGGGTCCTGGAATGGAAAGCACCTCTTCTCCGCCCGCGCCGCCGGGTCCTCGGTCGTCGGATCGAACTCGAGGTTGTCCTCGTTGAAGTTCCAGCCGCTGATCCGTCGGTTCTTGACGCCGCCGCCGACGTCGTCGGCATGGCGTCGGCACGGCAACACGCAGCGTGCGGCGTCGCCCCTGGCGCCGCCGCCGACACTGTTAGATAAACCGATAAGCCTTTCCTATTTTTAGCTTTGCATGTTTATTTGGTGCATGCGCGCATGAACTCCGAGCTGTGGACGTCGTGCGCGCGTAGATAGGCCGTGGCCGAGAATAGCTCGCCACGAGCTCTGGCTCTCCGCCATTGGCGTCGTAGTGGGCGTAGGGATGGATGCGCATCACACGTCGTGTGAGAGGTGGCCGAGTGTTTTTGTATTCTTCTATTAATACTCAATCAGTTGCATCAGAAAAGCTGCCCGGTTTTGCAGCACCAAAATTCTTGTGTCCAACTGTGTTCGCGTAGTGTTCTTCCTCTGTTCGAGTTCATTGTCGTTTGACGCTCACCGCCGTCCAGAGACTAACAAGTGGTACCAGAGCTAGGTTATAGAAGGACCTCGTTGTCACCATGGCATCTCCGGTGCGTGGGCGTTCACCGTCCGACAGCGACAAGAAGCGTGAAGAGAAGAAGAAGGGCGCCACCAGCGGTTCCGGCAACAAGACTCCATCACGCTCGCCTCCACCAAGCCGTTCTCCACCCCGACGATCACGAACGCGCGACGCACGTCGCTCGCGCACCCGGGATGCACGCCGTCCCCGGGAAGTCGTCGTCGAGCGGATCATCAGGGAAGGCGGTTCTGGCAACTGGCCTCAACTCACCCGGAGCAACTACCACGAGTGGTCGCTCCGCATGAAACTCAAGCTGCAAGCTCGTCATCTCTGGGACGCCATCGAGTACGACGACGCCGACTACGATGACGACCGTAGCGCACTCGACGCGATCTGCAGTGGCGTACCGGCAGAGCTCGTTCCCATCCTTGTGGACAAGGGGTCCGCGAAGGACGCCTGGGAAGCCATCAAGTCACTGCGCATCGGCGATGAACGCGTGCGCAAGGCGACGGCGTAGGGCCTCCGCGCGGAGTATGAGTCAATCTCTCTCCGTGACGGCGAGGCCGTCGAAGACTTCGCTCTGCGCCTCTCCGGCATCGTCCAGCGACTCGCCACACTGGGAGACCCGGAGCCCGATCAGAAGGTCGTGGCGAAGTACCTGCGCGTCGTTCGTCCTCGCTACAAGCAGCTGGTAATTTCGATTGAAACCCTTCTCGACGTCTCCAAATTGTCATTAGAGGAGGTGACGGGAATGGTCAAGGCGGCCGACGACGTCGAGCCCGCGCCAGCGCACACGGCGAGCGAGAAACTGCTCCTCACGGAGGAGGAATGGGTCGAGAGGTACAAGAAGAAGGAGCAAGGCGGCTCCAGCTCCGGCGGCCGGGGTCGCGGCCGAGGCCGTGGCCGCGGACGCGGCGGCGGCGGCAGCGGCGACTCGCGGTCGGGCGGAAGCCGTCCGCCTCCTGCAGAGCCTTGCCCACGCTGCGGCAAAAAGGGCCATTGGGCCCGAGACTGTCGTCTCAAGAAGAAGGAGGAGCCGTCCCAGCAGGCCCATGTGGCCCAGCAGGAGGAGGAGACACTCATGGTCGCTATCGCCACAGCCCAGTACGAGGACTCACCTCAGCCGGCCGTGACGACCTCCCCCAAATCGCCGCCGCATCCATCCTCTCCGAGCGGCGAAATTCACCTCACCGAGAAGAAGGTGCTCACTTCCTTCGACTCCACCGCCGACAGGGATCCGAGCCGATGGATCCTGGACATGGGTGCATCCAGCCACATGACGGGCGCCCGCTCTACCTTCGCCAGCCTCGACACCGGCGTCACCGGGTCCGTACGGTTCGGCGACGGCTCCACCGCCCGCATCGAAGGCAGAGGCACCATTCTCCTCTCCTGCAAGAATGGGGAGCACCGGTCGCTGTCCGACGTCTACTACCTGCCCCGACTGACGGCGAACATCATCTCCGTCGGCCAGCTGGACGAGAGCAGCTACGAGGTGTTGGTGAAGGGCGGCGTCATGACCATCCGTGACGAGGAGATGCGCCTGCTCGCCAAGATCCCTCGCAGCCCAGGCCGCCTATACGTGCTCGACGTCACCATCGCACGACCGGTGTGCCTGGCAGCGCGAGCCGACGAGGATGCGTGGACTTGGCACGCCCGATTCGGGCATGTCAACTTCACCGCACTCCGCAAGATGGCGCGCGACAAGCTCGTCCGAGGTCTGCCTCTGCTCAACCAGGTGGAGCAGCTCTGCGACGCTTGCCTGGCTGGGAAGCAGCGGCGTGCACCGTTCCCGCAGAAGGCGCTCGGGCGCTCCACCGAGGTGCTCCAACTTCTCCACGGTGACCTCTGTGGACCGATCTCGCCGCCAACACCAAGTGGTAATCGCTACATACTGCTCCTAGTCGATGATTACTCTCGGTACATGTGGTGCGCCCTGTTGCCGTCCAAGGATGAGGCAGCAGCTGCCATCAAGCGGATCCAGGCAGCCGCTGAGAGGAAGACGGGCAAGAAGGTGCTCGCGCTCCGCACCGATCGAGGCGGCGAGTTCACGGCGGCAAACTTCACCGACTACTGCGCTCAGCTCGGGCTGCGTCGCGAGCTCACGACACCGCACACACCGCAACAGAATGGTGTCGTGGAGCGTCGCAACCAGTCCGTTGTGGGGACGGCGCGGTGCATGTTGAAGGCAAAGGGGCTCCCCCTGTGTTCTGGGGCGAGGCGGTCTCGACGGCCGTCTACCTCCTGAACCGATCTTCGTCGAAGAGCATCGGGGGCAAGACTCCCTATGAGCTCTGGACGGGGGGTGCGCCGGGCGTCCACCATCTCCGCACGTTCGGCAGCATCGCCCACGTCAAGGTAACTGCGCCTAATCCGAAGAAACTGGATGATCGAAGCAGGCGGATGATCTTCGTCGGATACGAGGCCGGGTCCAAGGCATACCGCGTCTACGACCCGTCCACCCGCCGAGTTCACATCAGTCGCGATGTCGTCTTTGACGAGAGCGCCCAGTGGGCGTGGCCTGCCGATCATGACGGAGGCGACGCCGACTTCACCATCGACGAACCCGCGGTGGACGCACCCTCTGTGGTCACCACCGAGGTGATCCACACTCCCTCGGCGGGCGCTGCTGCGGGCTCTGCATCTCCTTCCACGTCTGCGGCATCTCCGTCACCAGCAACTTTCCAGCGCACACCGACCCCGACACCAAGCTCGGCGCCGCACCAGGAGATCGAGTTCGTGTCGCCGCCCGGAGCGGATACCAGCGAGCTGCTGGACGCCGACCACGACGACGATGCGCCTCTTCGGTTTCGCCGCGTCGACAACATCCTTGGCGAGATCGAGTCGCCCGAGCTCGCTGTACGCGATCTGGAGGAGCGGCTGCTGCTGGCGAGCGACGCCGAGCCGACGTCCTTCGATGAAGCAGCTAAGCACGAGTGCTGGCGCAACGCAATGCTGGACGAGATGACGTCCATTGAGGCGAATGGCACCTGGGAGCTCGTCGACGCTCCCCCACGCACGAAGCCGATAGGCCTGAAGTGGGTCTTCAAGACCAAGAAGGACGCCACGGGCGTGATCACCAAGCACAAGGCCCGCCTCGTCGCAAAGGGCTACGTGCAACAGCAGGGCGTCGACTTCGACGAAGTCTTCGCACCGGTGGCCCGACTTGAGTCCGTGAGGTTGCTGCTCGCCTATGCCGCCTCCGAAGGCTGGGCAGTGCACCACATGGACGTAAAGTCCGCGTTTCTGAACGGCGAACTCCAAGAACAAGTCTACGTCGAGCAGCCGCCGGGGTTCGTCCTGCGCGGCCACGAGAACAAGATTCTGCTACTAGTGAAGGCGCTGTACGGTCTGCGACAAGCACCTCGCGCCTGGTACGCCAAGCTCGACTCCTCCCTGATCGAGCTGGGCTTCCAGCGGAGCACCTCCGAGCACGCCGTGTACCTGTGCGGAGTGGGTGATCACCGGCTCGTTGTCGGAGTCTACGTAGATGACCTGGTGATCACCGGACCCAACGGCGATGACATCGCCACGTTCAAGGAGGAGATGAAGGCAAAGTTCCAGATGAGTGACCTCGGCCTCCTTCACTACTATCTGGGGTTGGAGGTTACCCAGAGTGAGGCCGGGATCACCATCTGCCAAGGGGCGTATGCAGCGAAGATCTTGGAAACAGCCGGGCTCACTGGCTGCAATGCAAGCCACACTCCCATGGAGCCCCGCTTGAAGCTCAGCAAGCAGAGTACGGCTCCAGCAGTTGATCCAACCAAGTACCGCAGCATCGTCGGCTCTCTGCGCTACTTGGTGAACTCCCGGCCAGACCTTGCCTACTTGGTGGGGTATGTCAGCCGATTCATGGAGAATCCCACCACCGAGCATCTTGCTGCTGTCAAGAGGGTGCTCACGTACGTTGCAGGCACTCTGCAATTCGGTTGCTGTTACAGAAGGAAGAAAGGAGCTCAGCTTGTCGGGTACAGCGACAGCGACCTGGCAGGCGACGTCGACACCCGCAAGAGCACGACCGGAGTCGTCTTCTTCCTCGGCGGCAACCTGGTCACTTGGCAAGCGCAGAAGCAGCGTGTTGTGGCTCTGTCATCGTGCGAAGCAGAGTACATAGCCGCCGCCACAGCTGCCTGCCAAGGTGTCTGGCTCACTCGTCTCCTAGCAGAAATCAAGGGAAAGGAGGCAGGAGTTTTCGCACTCAAGATCGACAACCAGTCCGCCGTCGCGCTCAGCCGGAATCCTGTGTTCCACGATCGAAGTAAGCATATTGATGTCAAATACCATTATATCCGCGAGTGCGTCGAGGAGAACAGGGTTCAGGTTCAGTCCATTGGGACGTTGGAGCAGCTAGCGGACATCTGCACCAAGGCTCTGGGGCGCGAACGATTCTGTGAGCTGCGCTCTAAACTTGGTGTTCGTCATGTAGGCAAGGCTTAGGAGGAGAATTGTTAGATAAACCGATAAGCCTTTCCTATTTTTAGCTTTGCATGTTTATTTGGTGCATGCGCGCATGAACTCCGAGCTGTGGACGTCGTGCGCGCGTAGATAGGCCGTGGCCGAGAATAGCTCGCCACGAGCTCTGGCTCTCCGCCATTGGCGTCGTAGTGGGCGTAGGGATGGATGCGCATCACACGTCGTGTGAGAGGTGGCCGAGTGTTTTTGTATTCTTCTATTAATACTCAATCAGTTGCATCAGAAAAGCTGCCGGTTTTGCAGCACCAAAATTCTTGTGTCCAACTGTGTTCGCGTAGTGTTCTTCCTCTGTTCGAGTTCATTGTCGTTTGACGCTCACCGCCGTCCAGAGACTAACAGACACACCCGCAGAGATCATTCCCCGCGTCGTCGTCGTCCTTGCTGCACCGCTCCTCGATGCTCGGGACGGCGGCGAGGACGTTGCGGACGAGGAAGTCCCTGGAGCGACGGCCGGATGCCTTGAAGAGCGGGTGGCGGAGGAGCTTCTCCGCCGACGGCCGCTTGGCCGGCTCCTGGCAGAGGCAGGAGGACACCATGTCCTTGAACGCCCGGGAGAACTTGTTCTTGCTCTTGCTACTCACGGCGGCGGTCTGCTCCTCGAGCCGGACGCGGCTGGTGATCCTCATCAGCATCGACTTGGACGGCGGCAGGTGCGACAGCGGCGGGCGGCCGTGCGCGAGCTCCAGCGCCGTGATGCCGAACGACCAGATGTCGGCCTTGATGCCGTACCCGACGTGGGAGTGGATCACCTCGGGTGCCATCCAGTACGGCGTCCCCGCCACGTCGTTGAAGCAGCAGGACGCCGACGAGCCGATCCCCAGCGCCGCCGCGTTCGCCGCCGACGCCGACGCGTTGATGCCCATGGTCTCGTAGATGGACGCCGAGACGCCGAAGTCGGCGAGCTTGACGGCGCCGTCCGAGTCCACCAGGATGTTGCCCGCCTTGATGTCGCGGTGGATGCGGCCCTCCCGTGGAGGTAGCACAGCGCGCGGAGCGTCTCGGCGAGCACGACGGCGACGCACGGCTCCGGCAGGCCGCCGGGGAACCCGTGGGACAGGATGGAGTGCAGTGAGCCGGCGCCCATGAAGGGCATCACCACCCACAGGTGGCTCCCGACGGTGAAGGAGCAGTGCGCGCGGAGCACGTTGCGGTGGGACAGCAGCGCCATGGCCTTGGCCTCCCGCCGCACGCCGTCGAGGTTGGCGCGCGACCGCTCCAGGTCGATCGCCTTGATGGCCACCACCGCCGACGCCGACGAGCCCAGAGGCAGGCACACGGCCTTGTACACCACCGCGTTCACGCCGCTCCCGATCTTGCACAGCAGGCGGTACGACTCGGCGTTCAGCGGGTACCTCGCTTCTCCTTCGTTGCCGCCGCTAGAAGCATTGTTGGCCGGCGCCATAGCTGACGGCGCGGTGGCGGCCGGATCAAATAGGCCTGCTGCACGTAGCATTTGTCGATCAGTTTGTTGTAATCACTGCCGGAGACCGGCCAGTTGCCGAGTGTCAGGTGGTTTGCCGAGTGTTCTTTTTTGGGCACTCGGTAAATACTCTTTTGCCGAGTGTTTTTTTCGACACTCGGCAAAGAGCTTATTTGCCGAGTGTTTTTTTTATACTCGGCAAAGAAGCTCTTTGCCGAGTGTTATTTTTTTTTTTGACATTTGGCAAAGAAAATTTCAAAGCACATTTTGAAGCAGTAAATTAATTTAAATGAAAAAGTTTTCAACTACAAAGTTATATAACTCATCAAGATGTACAATATTTGTTTTGGTCTTTTCTTCATACGATAAAGTGAAAATAAATTTGTTCACAAATCTAACATATCTCTTTTGTAGTTTATGAAACTACAATAGAGATATATAAGATTTGTGAATAATGTTAGAACGACCATGTCGGATGAACAGATGGCAAAACAACCAAAATAAACTTTGTAGATCTCGAAAAGTTATGAAGCTTTGTAATTGGCAACTTTTTGATTTGAAAACATCTTGTCATGCAAAACTGCGTTTGAATTTCAAAATTTTAAAATTCGAACTTTTCAAACGACCTCGGATGAAAAAACAACCAAAATAAACTCTGTAGATCTCGAAAAGTTACGAAACATTGTAGTTGACAACTTTTTGATTTGAAAACATCTTGTCATGCAAAACTGTGTTTGAATTTCAAAATTTTAAAATTCAAATTTTGTAAACGACCTCGGATGGAAAAACTTCCTAAACTAAAAGTGTAGATCTCGAAAAGTTATGAAACTTTGTAGTTTACAACTTTTTGATTTGAAAACATCTTGTCATGCAAAACTGTGTTTGAATTTCAAAATTTTAAAATTCAAATTTTGTAAACAACCTCGGATGGAAAAACTTCCTAAACTAAAAGTGTAGATCTCGAAAAGTTATGAAACTTTGTAGTTTACAACTTTTTTATTTGAATTCGTTTAGGGCCTCAAACATGCAATTTACACTCGATTTAATATAATATATTAGGAACTAAAACGGAATCCAGACACAAGTGAGAGTGTGGTGTAGTGGTAGAGGAGGTACGTGCACAGCGAGAGGTCTCGGGTTCGAATCACGTCGGTCGCGTAGCCATGAAATTCACGCGAAAATGTCGTAGATGGGTGGGCGCTGGCCGGTGTGGGCCTCCATCGATAAAAAAAAATCCATTTTTTTTTGGTAAAAATTCCAATTTTTTCGGGTTTTTTTCGGTTTCAACTTTGCCGAGTGTTGGGCACTCGGCAAAGGCTTTGCCGAGTGCCCGATAAAAAACACTCGGCAAAGTTGGCTTTGCCGTCACTTTTTTTGGCGAGTGTTGTTCGCCGAGTGTTACACTCGGCGAACCATTTGTCGAGTGTTTTAGGTGGTTTGCCGAGTGTTTCGGACACTCGGCAAATTCAAGCAGTCCGGTACTGAATATGTGGTGTGGCACATCACAAAGTGAGAGGAGTATATATATACTACATACATATACCTACTACATTTCTCTTTTAAAAGAGTCATCAACTAATCTCAAATTTAACAAAGTATATACAAATATTGCTATTATTTATGAGATTGGAATAATATTATTAAATTCGTCTTGCAATATATTTGTATAGTAAGTATGTTTAAAAATATAAATGATGATATTATTTCTTTTGTAAATATAGTTTTTTGCGAATTACACGAATACTTTTTTTTGTGAATCGAATTACACGAATACTGACGCAAACACCTACAACACACACGCAAACTCCTTTGAGCACATCTAAAAGACTATGCCGGTAGAAAAATCGAGCACCCGTGCGAGTCGATGACTTAAACATTGTGGACAGGTTACACCAAAATGAACCTAACCAACCGGAAGCTAGGCTCAATTTGTTTGTAAATATAGTTAAACCGGTGATTGATTGGCTCATTTGGAAAACCAATATATAAAATGCAATATATTTTTATAATAAATCTATTAGACATAAATGATGATATTGGTTTTCTATAAATATAGATTTAATATCGATTGATTGTTCCTCGTTAAAAGGGACATGTGCTCTTTCTGAGACAAGGGTTTTGATAAATGTATGGCCGAAAAAGAGAAGCATGCATATGATTAGAGTAAAGTGTTTGGATCTGGGGACTAAAATTTAGTAAGTGTCATATCGAATGTTCAGATGCTAATTAAAAGTACTAAACATGAGTTAATTATAAACAAATTGCAGAAGTTGTGGCTAATTCGAGAGACGAATATATTAAGCCTAATTAATCCCTTATTAGCACATGTTATTGTAGCACCACATTGTGAAATAATGGACTAATTAGGCTTAATAATAGATTCTTCTCGCAAGTTAGTCTCAATCTATACAATTAGTTTTGTAATTAGTCTATATTTAATACTCACTCCAGGTTGCTAAAAGAAGTCGTTTTGGGCAGCGACACGGTCTCCAAAGCATAATTTTGACTTCTTATTTTGTAAAACATTTATTAAAAAGTGATATCGTATATTTTTATGAAAGTAGTTTTGAAGACAAATCTATTTACGTGGTTTTCACAATTTTCAAACTCAACAACTTAAAAGTTATTCATAATTTATAATTCCAATTTTAACCAAAACCTTGTCAAAACGACTTTCTTTACCAACCTCTGAGGAGTGTAAATTAGTATCCAAACATCTGATGTGAAAGGGACTAAATTTTAGGAGGTGCAACAACTTCAGGTTGATGTGTGAGATGTAATTAACGTGGTCTCGCAGCCGAATAATTAAGGTGCATGTGAAGGTAGGGGGAAGACAAAAGGGAAAAGAAAAGAAGAGGACGTGGCCACAACTTTGGGTAGTATTGTGTTGTTGTCACGACCGAAGTAGCTGGGTTTCTCGTGAAGCTATTCAGTATCTCTGCTTTAAGGTAGAGGTTCTTGTCTGATCGTGGGTGACTCTTCACCCTGTTCACCAATGATCGCCCATGAACAGGCAACGAAAGGGTTGTTGGGTTTGAAGATCACATTAGGCCCCAGCAAATGATCACCCTGTTCCTTATTTGTTTGACCTAAGTCGTTAGAACATCATAAAATTCAACGGTCACTTCTTTTTATTTTCTTCGATTAACATGCTAATTAATTTCTTGGTCCTCTAGGTTGCATGTGGTGACGGTTTTCTTAAAACCGATGTAGTAAGATACTAGGTGAATATATAGTTTCCTCAAAAGAGATACTTGATAAATAAATATTGGTATCCAATATCAATCAAATACAAATATATTTATGTTTCTTTAATAGAATGTGACCATCGAAAAAATATAGTTATCATTTTCACAAAAAGACAAATAATATGGGAGATGGGTGTGTGACGTGTGTCCTTGCCCCTCTTTGAAAGCCAATTGTCTTTTTTTTTTGATAGCCCTGAGGCAAGCGTTATTGATTGAAAATAGTTACATCGACCGATAATAAATGAAGAATAAAACTAGGGATCATCGTCCCAGATACAATTTGTTCTAGAAATCATAGCTTGCCTAGCTAGCTCATGTGCCACTTTGTTTGCTTCCCTATTTAAGTGCTCAATGGAAATCTCTTGGAATCCATTCCAGATTATGATTGTACCCTTGTTTCTTAATCCAAACCCACCATCCACCCTTGTTCTAGACTTTGTTAGCTAAAGGCAAAATAAATGAATGAAAGAAAAATAAAAGATGCTATTAACCCCAAATCATGTCATGCAAATTGTTAAAAAAATTTCTTAAATTTTAAATATTTGCAAATTTTCTTATAAAATTCTTCAAAATACAATCCAAATAGTTAATGTCAAAATAGAGGTTAAAATAATAAAGTTCTAGAAATCAAGGCGCAACTCACATGGAAAAATTAGTCTTTCTTACGTAAACTAACACATTAACTCCTCCAAACGAAAGTGCTGGGCTAAGGAAAACTCTTAAGTGAATACCAAGTGAGAAATTAATCCATAGTGTCAAAAACTACACACCATATGCTCTTGGAAAATAGAGAAAAATATCTAGAAAATTTTTGAAGATCATCTAAAACATTCTAATCCATGTGTAAACGTGCGACAACAATATATGATGCAACCAACATGGATGCAACATTCATTAGTATTAAATGCATTTTTCTATGCATTCATGCAGGTTGTGTCTTACATTTTTTGTTGTTATCTTTTAAAATTTGTTTATACATCAACTAGAATGTTTTAGGACAATTCTAGATTTTTCTAAACATTTTCCTTAATTTTTGAGAGCTGAATAATTTTTGGAAGTTTCTAGAGATATTTTTTGTGATCTCAAAGTATTTCATTTGGATTATCTATATGTCAATATTTAGGATTTTTTTTTAAAAAGTTTAGCATTTTCTACTGTTTAAAAATCTTTTTCAAATGTTTACTAGATTGTTTTAACTGAAAAGATAAATGTTCCTTTAAAACTCCTTGGAACCAAGACAGAGAGGCAATTTGAATGATTTGAGAATTCAAATCTAATTTCAGAGTTTGATGAAAAATTTTGGACTCCCATGTGATAGTTTAGACTTTTTTTTTGTGTGTGTGTGGCTCACGTTCATTTGTCCATTCAGGCCCACAAGCCCCAACCATCAGTCCATCAAGGCCCATTCAGCCCATGAAATCAACACTTCTTTGTCCCTTCTTCTCCCATTCGTAAATTTCGTCCACCGACATGGATGCGAATGCCACCGACGATTCCGCCCCGCCGGCCAGGTGAGATGAGCCTCATGGCGGCCTTCGCGCCGCCAAAATCCTCGCACTCTTCCCTAAAGTGCGGCGAGCTAGTCCGCCGTGGCCGCCTCGGCCTCGGCATCCGGGATCCGCGGCGGGGGCCGTGAAGTGTAGGAAAGGCGTCGGCGCCGCCGTGGTGCGTGTACCTTATAGCCTCCTCCGGATCCCCGCACCTACATCAGGCGTCACCACCGACTTCCCTCGCCGGTGATTCCTTACCCTACCCTGCCTGCCCCCTGTTCCTTTCCCCTCCCTGTTTCTCCACTCGCTTGTTTCTGATATTCGTCGTATAGTGCTAACATTTAGGGGAATCCGTTGTTTTGAGTTGTAGCTTGTGAGTGGAAGTGAAAGCACAAGAAATTGACCCCATCCGGTTGCGATTGTTGCACGACAGTGTGACTCAATCTTGTTAGGACTGAAATTCGACTGCTTTGCTTCATTCTAGTACGGCTTGATTACGTTCCTACGCTGAGAGTTGGAGGAGAACAAAAGGAAGCTCTAGCAAGTGCTCAGCTCCTTTGTTGAAGATATTAAGATGCACAGGGTTCCTTCTAATTAAGCAAAGATGTTAGACATGCGCAGCTGGAATAAATCATGCTGTTATGTTCTTGTGTTTCTGCTTAGCATCACCATCATCGTTGTCCTGAAGTTGCTTCAGTGGGAGCATTTGATAAATGCATACCAATGCTGTTTATCAACCTAGTGGTTTCTCACAGAATACCATTGAGTTGTGTTGAAATTCTCTGAGTTGCCTTGCTCCGGCTTGTAGGATACTCATACTTGAAAATGCAAATTCTGTTCACTTGTTTAGTTGTTTTCAGTAGGTATATGTTAATAACAGCTAGCAGTTTAAGGAAGCATACAGTTAAAAGGAGCTTTTTTAGGTTGCAATTTAAAAGGAGCTTTTTTTAGGTCTGCAGTTTAAGGAAGCAATGCTCTGATGAACCTATTGGTAAACCAATGAGTTTTTTGAGTGGCTATAAAAAAGTTGGAAGCACATTTTTTGGGTTTCTCTAGCCTTTTCTAAAATCTCGCTCCTAAACATAGAAGGCAATTTTGCATCCTATATCACTTCAACCAATATTATACTTTCTTTCTCTCAATTTACACCGCGCGCCCAGCCAATTCTATATTATTTTTTCTCTACTCATCGTTCTTCACTATGTATCGATGGGCCTGTATGTGGTGTTTACACAATGGTATTTAACATAGCTAACAAAACATGCTAACTACCCTAGATAGATTTTCTAGCAATAGCATTTTTTGCAGGCACATCAATCTTCACCTCAACGCCTGACGAGGCACCTCACTCATTGGTTGAGGGATCGGTAACCCACCAAAATTTTGTGGGAAGAAGTTGAAGTTTGGCCCAAAATTAAATTTGACTGCACAGTTGGACTCCTTGGGCATAGTATACATGGATGTGGCTAGGTAATACCTCCCTCCTAAAATGTCCTTGAAGGCAAGGCCTTGCCATACCCTGTAAGAACCACATAATATTCAAATTGTCAGAACAATATTAAAATAATGGATACAGAAAATAACTGTAAAAGAGATAGCATGACACATCATTTTCCATTTAAGCTCCCTGGAAATAGTGTAATATATAATGGAACAAAAAAAGATCCATATATGTGCGCTGAACACCCAATTACTCAAAGACTATGTGATAATAACTAAAGACCTCTCAAGGGTAACCAATTGGGATTTCTTACTACCCTACACAAAAAATCAATGTTAAAGAGATATGGTGAATTGGCAATTTCATAAACATGTAAGTAGTATATAAATAATGTTGAAAAAGGGGATAATGATTGTGTAATGGTGAACACAGGAAACACTTTGCTGATCCAAAACCAAGAAACAAATGTATATATATACCTACACACACGTAAAGCATGAGAGCAATATATACACATTCAACTGTTTAATTCAACATCAGTGCACAATACATGGATATGATGTATATAAACTTTCACACTCTTAACTATGCTCATTTGATTATAAAAAATAAATTCCATGTCATAATTTCTCTTGAGGAGGAGGTGCACGTGCGCCTACTTCAGAAGCACCGCCCCGCCGTGAGTGTGAGACTGGCTAGATCTTGTGTGGGGGCGCCACCGGTTGCTGGAGCTCGGAGATGACTGACCGTCACCGGAGGAGGGACGTTCACCAGCTCTGGCAGCACCACCCTGGGTGTCCTCACCCAGATCCCGCAGGCATTATAGAGCATGAGCCGGCGGTCGGTCGTCCAACTCTCCTCCACAACGGCGTCTCGGTCACGATACACACCGCACACGACTTGTCCCACTCCTTCGCCATCCTCTTCCGCCTGGCCTTCTTCTTGGTTGGCGTCGGTGGGAGAACAGGGTCCTTCAAGCCCCACTTGTGGGTTGTGGCCTCGTGGAACGGTGCAGCGCGGGGACATGGCTGCGTGGCTTGCGCTGTAATTGGGGGCTGGCAATGTTGGAGCTGATGCTGACCAGAATGGAATCGACGACGGACAACAGAGCCACCGAAGGCGAGGATGAGTGGACGTTGCCAGGCCCTTTGCCCCGCTCCTCCTCGTCAGCACCACCATCGTTGGCCATGTCGCCGTCTCCATAATGCATGGTCACCGTAGATTCCACAGTTATCGGGCCTAATAATCCAGGCAGCTGCGGTTCGTCGGTGGCCGTCCTCGCCATCTCCAGTGGCTGGTAACAACACTCTTGCTCCTGCATCGCCATGAAAGGCAAGGCAGGCAGCCCTAGGCTCTAGCAGATCTTGGTGTCTTAGAAGCTGGAGGCTGTGATGGCATAGAAATACTGGGGGAGGGAGGAGTGGAGCAGGGTCAGGTGTGGGAAGGCAACACGAGTAGACTACTGTCGAGGTGAGGTGTAGAGTTTGAGCTTCAGAACCTAGTAGTTCTATTTTTTCGTTGGTTGGGAGTTCGGTCATGGGTATGAACTTTGTGTTTTGCGTGTGCTAGGAGGTTGGCCAGGAGGACATATTGAGTGTGTTTGAGATCGGACAGGAGGCCTACACTTTCAACTATTTAATTCAACATCAGTGCACAATACATGGATATGATGTATATAATCTTTCTCACTCTTAACTAACTATGCTCATTTGATTACAAAAAATAAAGTCGATGTCATAATTTCTCTTGAGTTTGTATTGTCACCGTTTGATGAAATGTGGATTTTCCTTTTTCTGCTGTGAGAAGGAATCCATTCACAATGTTTTCTTTGACTGTGTAGTAGCTATACAAGTTTGGAACTTTATTTCATTAGTCTTCAATAGAACTTGTGGTAGCAATTTGTTTTTTAATTTGTGTGTTGGACATATGTGGATTAGTAATAAGAAGTTTTTAATTTTTGAATATTTTCTCTGTGGCGACCCTGTGGGGGATCTGGAAACTAAGAAATAATATCTGCTCTCAGAATGTAGGGTGGAAAAATGTCACATCTTTACTGCAGCAGATTGTGGTTATGACACAGAGAAGATGGAGTTTACCACAAAGCTGAAAGAACTGAAGAGTTGGGCACGGTGTCCGGCAAGAATCTATGGCTGACCCAAGTGACGGATCCAAGAAAGATATTTGACGCAAGGAGGGAAATAATCCAGTTTTCTGTGTTACATCAAAACAATGTAGTGAGTGATGTGTAGTGTCTGAGTTTGAGAACCTAGTAGTTCTATTTTTCTCCTGGAAAGAAGTGAGCGAGCTGCTCTTGATGTTGGGTACAACTGCTGAAGTTTGGTCTTTCTAGTGATGTTAACAGGTGATGCATTTGTACAACATATGTTGAAATTAGATCAATGGAGACAGAATTTTTTTTAAAATGGCGGCAATGTCAAATGCAAGGAGAGAAAAAATCCGGTACTCTGTGTTGCATCAAAACACTCTAGAGAGTGATATGTAGAGTTTGGGTTTCAGAACCTAGTAGTTCTATTTTCAGAACCTTAATCTTTGCCTTTGCATGTGTGTGTGCGAGAAATACACCTTCAGATTTTCATACTGCAGGACAACTCTTTATAAAGTGTGTGCCAGAATCGGCGACTTCATAAATATTTAAGTATTTGGGTACAACTGCAGGTTGCTGCTGCTACCACCACTTGCCCTTGCGGCGTTCCTAGTCCTGATAGGCTGGTACGGCGCCGGCGGTGAAAGATGGTCCTGCATCCAACTGATTTGGAGGACCGCAAGGTGCTTGTTGGAGTGCTCCGACTGGTTGAAAGCAAAGCTCGCCCTCGGCCAGTTCCTCCCCGATGTCGAGTATGAGTGGCCGCCCACGGCGGACTGGTCCAAAGACAAAAAATATCCCAAGGCCCGATGGCTTCGGCATGGAGGGCTACAAAAAGACGACAACACGTTCTAGGCGACGGTACGTCCATCGATCTGTTACTCATCGACCACGGTCGTCTTGCTCTTAGTAGCCATAGGCGCCCCATTGCACCCTTGTACATGTAGCCTTGCGTTTATGGCAGCCGCCTGTGGGCCACGGCGGCAGGTGGTGTATAAGTACAAGCGATGCAGCAGTCTGAGGTGGATGAGGGATGAGTCGAGTGTGTTCTCTTTTTTTTTGCGACAGCGAGTCAAGGTGGGCTCAGGAGAATTCATGATGCCCTATGGATTATATGTGTTTGGCCCCGTCCGCCCCCCGCTCCTCGCCAGCACCAAAACTGCGGAAGTTTGGTCTTTCTAGTGATTTTAATAAGTGATGCATTTGTACAGCATATGATGAAATTAGATCAAGGAATGGAGATAGAATCAGAAACAAATGACAGCAAGGTCAAATGCAAGTATGGAAATAATTCGGTTCTCTGTGATGCATCAAAACATTGTAGTGAGTGATGTGTAGAGTTTGAGTTTCAAAACCTAGTAGTTCTATTTTTCACAACATTAAATTTTGCCTATGCATGTGTGCATATGTGTGCGTGTGTTGTGTGTGTGGTGTTGGAGAGAAATGCACCTTCAGGTTTTCAGTACTGCAGGAAAACTCTTTTATATGGTGTGTGCCAGAATCGGCTGACTGCATAAACATTTAAGTAGTAGGGTACAACTACAGGTTGCCGCTACTGCCGCCCTTGCCCTTGTGGCATTCCTAGTCCTGGTAGGTTGGTACAATGGCAATGGTGTAAGATGGTCCTGCATCCGATGGATTTGGAGGACCTTGAGGTGCTTGTTGAGTGTCTCACTGGTTGAAAGCAAAGATCGCCTCGGCCGGTTCCTCCCCGATGTCGAGTATGAGTGGCCGCCACGCGGACTGGTCCAAGACGAAGATCTCCCGAGGCCGAATTGGCTCCCGATGGCTTCGACATGGAGGGCTACAAAAATCTGACGACACGTTCTAGGCAACGGTATGTCAATCTATCCGTTACTCATTGACCATGGTCGCGTCTGGCTCTTAGTAGCCATAGGCACCCTGTAGCCTTCTGTTTTATGGCAGCCACCTGCGGGCCATGGCGGCTGGTGGTACATGAGTACAAGTGGTGCGTGCAGCAGTCTGAGGCGGATGAGGGGGCGAGTCGAGTGGGTTCTTTTTTTGCAAAAAGCAATTGAGTGGGTTCAGGAGAATTCGTGATGCCCTATGGACTATTTGTGTTTGGCCCCTTCCGGCCCCTGCTCCTCGATAGCACTATAACTGCGGAAGTTTGTCTTTCTAGTGATTTTAACAGGTGATGCTTTTGTATAGCATATGATGAAATTAGGTCAAGCAATGGAGATAGAATCAGTAAAAAAAAATGAATGCAAGGTCAAATGCAAGTAGGGAAATAATTCGGTTCTCTATGATGCATCAAAACATTGTACTTGAGTGATGATGTAGAGTTTGAGTTTCAAAACCTAGTAGTTCTATTTTTGCTCCCGACTGGTTGAAAGTAGGGCTCGCCCTCAGCCGGTTCCTCTCCGATGCGAGTATGAGTGATCGCCCACGGCGGACTGGTCGAAGACAAAGATCTCCCGAGGAAGGATTGGCTCCTCCCGATGCCTTCGGCATGGAGGGCTACAAAAGGATGATGGCACGCAGGGACGGTACGAATCCATCGATCCATTACTCATAGACCACGGTCGTCTTGTTCTTAGTAGCCATAGGTGGCTGGTGGTGCATGAGTCACGGCCGGTGTAGCAGTCTGAGGCGGATGAAGGGACGAAGTCGAGTCTGTTGAGGAGAATTCGTGATGGCCTGTGGATTATTTGTGTTTGGCCCTTCCAGCCCCGCTCCTCCTCGCCAGCACCACAACCGCATGAAGTTTGGTCTTTCTAGTGAATTTAACAGGTGATGCATTTGTGCAGCATATGATGAAATTAGTCAAGCAATGGAGATAGAATCAGAAAAAATGGCCCAGCAAGGTCAAATGCAAGTAGGGAAATAATTCGGTTCTCTATGTTGCATCAAAACATTGTAGTGAGTGATGTATAGAGTTTGAGTTTCAAAACCTAGTAGTTTTTTTCATAACCTTAATTTGCCTATGTGTGTGTGTGTTGTGTGTGTGTGTGTGTGTGTGTTGGGCGAAATACAACTTCAGTTTTTTGTACTGCAGGACAACTCTTTATATAGTGTGTGCCAGAATCAGTGACTTCATAAACATTTAAGTAGTTGGGTACCCCTGCAGGTTGCCGCTGCTGCTTCCCTTGCCCTTGAAGTGTTCCTAGTCCTGATAGGCTGGTACGGCTTTTGGCGGTGCAGGATGATCCTGCATCTGGTGGATTTGGAGGACCGCGAGGTGCTAGTTGGAGTGCTCCGACTGGTTGAAAGTAGGGCTCGCTTTCGGCCGGTTTCCTCCCGATGTCAGTATGAGTGGCCTCCACGGTGGACTGGTCCGAAGGCGGATTGCCTCCCGATGGCTTCGGCATGGAGGTCTACAAAAAGACAACAACACATTCTGGCATTTACGATCGTCCATCGATCCGTTACTACTGTCGACCACCCCATCGCACCCTTGTACATGTAGCCTTGGGTTTTATGGCGTACGCCTGCGGCCCACCTGCGGCTGGTGGTGCATGAGTCTGCCAGTGGTGCAGCAGTCTGAGGCGCGCATAAGGGGCCTGTCGAGGTGTGTTTAGGAGAATTCATGATGGCCTGTGGATTATTTGTGTTTGGCCCTTTCCGCCCCCCGGCTCCTCGCTGGCACAACAACCGCAGATGTTTGGTCTTTCTACTAGTGAATTTAACAGGTGATGCATTGTTCAGCATATGATGAAATCAGATCAAGCAATGGAGATAGAATCAGAAAAAAATGACAGCAAGGTCAAATGCATGTAGGGAAATAATTCGGTTCTCTGTATTGCATCAAAACATTATAGTGAGTGATGTGTAGAGTTTGAGTTTCAAAACCTAGTAGTTCTATTTTTTCACAACCTTACTTTTTGCCTATGCATGTGTGCATGTGTGTGCATGTGTTGTGTGTGTGTTGAGAGAAATACACCTTCAGATTTTTGTACTGTGGTACAACTCTTTATATAGTGTGTGCTAGAATTGGCGACTTCATAAACATTTAAATAGTTGGGTACAACTGCAAATTGCCACTATGGCTACCCTTGCCCATGCTGCGTTCCTGGTCCTGATAGGCTGGTATGGCGCCGATGGTGCAGGATGGTCCTGCATCCAGCGGATTTGGAGGACCGCGAGGTGAGGGCGAGTCGAGTTGGTTCTTTTTTTTGCGATAGCAAGTCGAGTGGGTTCAGGAGAATTCGTGATGCCCTATGGATTGTTTGTGTTTGGCCCTTCCGCCCCCCATTTGCTCCTCCTTGCCAGCACCATAACTGCAGAAGTTTGGTCTTTCTACTGATTTTAACAGGCAATGCATTTGTACAGCATATGATGAAATTAGCTCAAGCAATGGAGATAGAATCAGAAAAAATGGCAGCAAGGTCAAATGCAAGTAGGGAAATAAGTGGTTCTCTAGGATACATCAACACATTGCAGTGAGTGATGTGTAGAGTTTGAGTTGATGTATCACTCACTGCAATGTGTGCATGTGTGTGCGTGTGTTGCGTGTGTGTGTTGGAGAAATACACCTTCAGATTTTTGTACTGGGACAACTCTTTATATAGTGTGTGCCAGAATCAGTGACTTCATAAACATTTAAGTAGTTGGGTACAACTGCAGGTTGCCGCTGTTGCCGCCCCTTTCCCTTGTGGCGCTTCCTGTTCCTGATAGGCTGGTACGACGCCGGCGGTGCAGGATGGTCCTACATCCGGTGGATTTGGAGGACCGCGCAGTGCTTGTTGTGTGTGTGTTGAGAGAAATCAACGTTCAGATTCAGGACAACTCTTTATATAGTGTGCCAGAATCGGTGAATTAATAAACATTTAAGTTGGGTACAACTGCAGGTTGCCGCTGTTGCTGCTGCCCTTCCCCTTGCAGCGCTTCCTGGTCCTGATAGGCTGGTACGACGCCGGTGGTGAAGGATGGTCCTGCATCCGGTGGATTTGGAGGACCGCCGCGGTGCTTGTTGTAGTGCTCCGACTGGTTGAAAGTAAAGGTTCGCCCTCGGCCGGTTCCTCCCCGATGCGAGTATGGTGATCGCCACGGCGAGGCTGGTCCAAAACGAAGATCTCTCGAGGCCAGATTGACTCCCGATGGCTTCGGCATGGAGGTACAAAGAAGATGACGGCACGTTCAGGTGACGGTACATCCATCGATCCGTTACTCATCGACCACGGTCGTCTACGCTCTTAGCAGCCATAGGGCCCCATCGCACCCCTTGTCCATGTAGCCTAGCATTTACAGCGGACGCCTATGGGCCACGACAGCAGGTGGGCGCATGAGTACGACAGTGGAGCAGTCTGAGCGGATGAGGGGTGAGTTGAGTGGGTTCAGAGAACTTCGTGATGCAGTCGCAAAAAAAAGAAATTCGTGATGGCCTCTAGATTATTTGTGTTTGGGCGGCCTAAGAAAATGTGGCCTAGAAAAAAAATGTTGTATGGGCTGGCCTAGTCTAACTAAAATTTATGTGAGCTGACCTAAAATGTAAACGGTGGGCTGAGCCTAAAAAGTTTAGGTTGGGCTCTGGCGGGAATCACCTAGCGGCGGGGGTGGGGCGGCCGCCCCTGGGGCCTCAATGAGCTCGCGTCCCAGAACCCCGGACCCCCTGCTTCTTCCTTAAACTCGGGTCCCCGTGGAGGAGTCGCATGCAACTGCAGCGACCTCTGTGATCTTTACGGAGGAAAAGCCGAAAAGATGGGGCTTTTTCTTCATTTGTTCAGCCCAATAGAGGTGAGAGGCCCCACCGTCACGCTGCTTTGCTTCCCCTAAACCCAATTGGCAACGGTGGATTCGTTTCCCCAATTCCCCAATTTGCAGCGATGCAGCGCCCTAGGTGAGGTCGCGACTCATGACGAGTTAGTCGCCGCCATGCGCCCACTGGCTAACAGGGCACCGCGCGCCTGCAGACCGGAGTGCCCGAGTGGCCACTCGCCCGCCACCACCGCCGCTTTCGACACACCGGCTCGCCACCGGGCCCGCCCGCCTCCTAGCGCTGTTGGCTTCTGCTCACTGCTCCTCGGATGGAGGGGAGGAGAGGAGGTGGTCCATCACGAGGAGGGTGAAGGTGTATATGGATTAAGTGATCAAGAACTTTTAGTTTATTCTTCAAATTTGAGGTATGTGAACATACCATTTGTGATTGCAAGCGTTTTGTAATAATTGGGGTGATTGTAGTATGTGAATTTTGTGTGATTGTAGTATGTTTAATAAAGTGCGATGTATGAATACGTTGCCTTTTGGTTCATTTATCGTTGCTGATTCCAGCTTATAATTTTTTCCTGGCTCGCGTCATTGGTTGGGCTATACACAATAAAAAATAAGATAAAATATTAAAACAAATAATGGGCCATAAAAACCAGCCCCAACAATGAGCTATTATCACTCAAATTGTTCAGGGGACTCGTTGAAAGTGGTATGGCTCGCCCTCCCGCTTACAAAGTTTCTACTAATAGATAGTTGTCTACGACATCTCAAGCGATAACACTGAGTGGATGCATGTTATCCTCAGAAGTCGTCGAAGCGAATTGCCACCATTTGCAAGTCCACGTTGACCCGCAGTGGAGGATGGGCCCGATTGGCCCCAGCACACTGTGCAACGCCTGCGGCGTGGGCTACAGGCAGGACCGCCTCCTGCAGGAACAGGAATACTCGCCCTGACGCCCGGCAGCGAGCCCCTAACTTCAAGCACTGCGAGGTCGTCAGGGCAAAGGCACAACCAGCTCACAGCCGGCGCCAGCCGATGCAGACGCGTACTAATTGTTGGTACAGGTGGAAGAAGAAAAAAGTGGGGTCCCCACACGGTGTGCATTTACTCGTGCTCCCCACAAACCAGACACCACTCCGCGCACCTCCCATAGTCATGGTCCCGCTCCCCTGTACATTTCATCCCAACGCAGCAGCTGGTTTGAAACCACACCAACACGGCAAGACTCGCGAACACAGCATGGCTTCTGTCAGTGCTGAGCAGGGCACCGCCGCTCCCCATCAGGATCCAGTGACGATGGCCTCCGACAGGCCACACACAGCTGCAGATGACTGGCCTAGTGCAACCAGCAGCCGGGCGATCTGCAGCGAGTAATGATTCCGGTGGACGAGTGACGAGGGTGACGGGGGTGCAGGGCCCTCTCGGCGACTGCGTCCATCATCAGCGCGCCAGGGGCTGGTCCTCGCTCCCCACCGCCGTCGCGTCGATGATGCCAGGCGGGAGCACCGCCACTCCCCACCAGAGACGGTGACGATCGATGGCCTCCGACGAGCCACATCCGCAGCTGTCTGGCCCTAGGCGACACCAGCAACCAGCCGATCTGATGCGGCGACCATGGTGCCGGCGTTGCTGGCGACGAGGAGGAGGTGGTGGGGCGGAGGGGCCTATCGGCAGCTTCAATCCTCATCAGCGCGCCTTTGAGGCTCCTCGATCACGTCCCGCTGTCGAGCATAAAGCTGAAAGAGGAGGTGGTGCTCCTCTGTCCGGTGAACATCCCTGCTGGTGCGGCGAATGGGAGAAGCAGTGAGTGCAGTGCAGCGCCCACTGAGACGCCACGGTGGAGATCCAGCCGATGGGGCTGGGCGCGCTCTGCAACGCCTGGCGGATCTGGCTCAGGCCGACCGAGTGCGTGCGGGGAGGTGGTGCGTGCGCCTCCCTCCACCGGCGACGGTCATCTCCGAGTCTCCGACGACGGAACCAGCGCCGAAGCCGGAAGAAGAAGAAACAGGGAAGAGAGAAGCCGCCGCATCCTCAAAAGTCATCAAGCGAATTGCTACCCACCCGGCGTCCGGCGCGTACTATAGGCAGGACCGCCTCCTGCAGGAATAGGGGAACACCGCCCCCGGCCGCGAGCCATAGCTCCAAGCACCGCGAGGACCGCCTCCTGCTGGGGCGCTCTGCAGCGCCTGCGGGGATCTGGTTCAAACCGGCCGGGCGCTGCGTGAGGCGGTGCACGTGCACCTCCCTCCGCCAGCGACGGTCATCTCCGGAGTTAGTTACTAGATTCGCTTCCTAGCCTTCGCCATAATAATTTAAACTGAGCCAGTAATGCATGGCGTGATGGTATGCAGTATAGCATATACTTGGCATATGCGTATTTGTCTGAAATTCTGCATCTCATGGCTTAATTCGTTTATGGAACTCTCTTATTTGTGCACCATAATTTTTGCTTATGCATTAAAACACATGCATGCGTGCAAACAAATGGTGTATATATGTTGAGAGAAACACCTCACCATCAGACTTTTCGACTCGGAAAGATAATTGTGTGTGCCATGCAGATATGGTGAATCACTGACTTCATAATCATTTAAATAGTCTATACACATAATAAAGTCAAACGAGGGGGCCAGGAGTTTGTGTAGTGGTAGAAAACACTATGCCGATCTCAAACCAAGAGACAGTATACTACGCTACACACACATAAACATGAGCAATACATTCAGATTTATTTGATTGAACATCAGTAAAAAAATATTTGCATATAATTTATATAAAAAATTTTCTCTCAGTCCTCCTACTAATAAAATAATTGTAAAAAGCAAATACACCCACATGTTATTACTTGTTACACCCTGAACCGTGGGGCCCACCTGGAATATTCTCATAGAGCATATCCGTCTCATTACGTCTTCTCCCTCCCCAGTCCCCTCTGCCATGCTTCCACTGCTTGTTGCCCGGTACTAGGGGTTTACTTGCCAATCTCCACCACTAATGGAGGCTGTGGTGTTACCGAGTGCCTGACAATTACCGATGTCAAAAGTGGGGCACTGGGAAAAAAAGTTCTACGAAAGCCAACTTTCGAAAAACATAAACACCCGGTAGTAAATCCGCTTTCTGGAGTGAAGCCACACTGGGTATATTCGACACTTACTAAGAAGCTACAAGTTCTGGGGAAGCGGGGTGCACTCTGTATTAAGCGGTCTACTTTCAGGTATTAACGTACGTGCGTCACCGTACAACAAACGTGCCGGATTTGACGTCATAGGGCATGACATGTTCTGCAGAGTGTTGCCAATCGCACGCCGCAGCAGAGCATGAAAATTTTTACGAGAGTGTTGGGCCAATACGCCGACAGAACACCTATCTTTTAATTGAGGTGTATTGGCCTAACGCTTTGCAAAATTCAACAAATTCTTGTTTTCCCCTTCTTTTTTCTTATCCACATATGATATTTAGTACTCCATTCCAAAATATGGTGTTTATTTCGATTTATTTACTATTTCACAAAATTTTCATTCTTTATGAAAGTTAGGAACATATCGTGTGAATTTAATTGTAATAATTAAAAATCGAACTCGATAAATCACAAGATTGGAAGAATTAACATTGTGACATACATCTATGTTATGCCGAAAAATTTCATACTTGGAAGTATTTTTATATTGTTTACTTGAACAGTACATCTACAAAGAGACGCTTGTTACACAATGGCGAGTGGGATTTACTATTAAGAGTGAAATTCAACATTATGATTTGAACTTGGAATTTTTAGAATGGTAAATAGATGACATAAATAGTTCATGTGAAAGTTTGGTGAATTTTAAGTTAAATTGGCATTTTACTTTTTTGTTTTTGCATGAAATAATGAATATTTTCTGGTATGACCTCAAACACTCTGATAAAAGGTTAACCCAGACCACTATACCCTACGGTGGGCTGCCATGCTATATTTACGAGTCACCGTGGTCTGGGCGATAGGTAAACTCCAAACCCACATGTCATTGGGCTGCGGTGCCTTGAGTTTACAGTCTCGTACATCAAACCTTTCCTTAATGAAAGCATTCAACAAACCCGTTGCCTCTACTCAAATGCGTTCACAGAACACACACACAACACCGCCTGCCCTTATCCCCATGGCCCGCCTCCTCCCCTCACCACACGATCCGCCACGCCGCCAGGAGGCGGAGAAGAGAGAGAGGCGGAGACAGAAATGACCAACGCACATGCAGGGCCAGCAATCCCCTCGCCAAGCCTTCCTTGTGCCCTCCTGCTCCCGTTCAGGTGGTGAGGTGAGCCCCCAGCATGGCAGCGGCAATGACCTCTCCCCAGTATGACCTCCCCTTGTCATGCTCCCCTTGCTTGCGGTGGCGACAAAGGACCCTGCTCACTCGGCAGCGCGGTACCTGCCTATTGCCCTCTCCCCTCAAGTCTGGTGGGCGCCGTGATCGATGGAATGGAAATGGATGGATTAACTTCGCTAAACCATTTTTAGTGACGTATTGACGTAAACTGATTCAGGTTGACCATCAGCCAACTCCTAAAAGAAGAGATAAACTACCACTACACTTACAGAAAGCTAAGCTGAAATTGCACCATCACTTTTTCTGAAGCAGCTAGCTCCTGCTCCCACCTTCTCAAGACCTTTGTTTGTTGCTGTTCTTCACAAGCATTTCAATTCAGATCTGTGGGGATTAACAAATTCAATTGTTTCATAACATACTTGATGAGTAGCTCAGCCTATTCACCAAGTACAAAAGATAAGTTGATTTAAAATACCTTGAGGCTGCTTCCAAATAAATTAGATCTTTATCAAATCAAAGAAGTTCAGGCATTTTTTCTGGCAAAGAAGCTAGCGTGTATAGAAATGAGAAAAGAAGTTAGCTAAATTATGACCGAAAAAAGGCAGCGGACTAACAATTACAAAGCAGACGAATAAATCTGGCATGCAAGGAGCAAAGTGGAGTTGCCATGAAACTGGGTTAAAGGTAGATAATATTCATTGATTGGCATTATACAGTGTGGAACATTAGCATGCCAGGCCACTTTTACAAGCATGTGGTTATGATGTAAACAAAAGTAACAGCACAGTGGCCAGTTGCCCACCTATATAGCACGTGTTTGGATAACTAGAACAAGACTAGTACCTGGACACAATCAGTTTACTGGGAAGCACCCATATTTCTGACTAAAACCATACTTTGCAGTTAACCAGGTAAAGTTAGTCAGGACCAGATAACTCGTTTGAAAGCAGGGAAAATCAATCTAGCTCACCGACAACTCGTTTGAAAGCTGGGAAAAGCAGTCTAACTCACAATATCTTAACGATAACTCTAAACATAAACCCTTAGCAAGCTTTAGCCAAAACCTTGGTCAGATTTTCAGACATTTGCCATTGACTTTCTGAAACCTTTGAAGTACACAAGCAAACCCTTGACCACCACCTCCCCAGGACTGTAACTTGCATGTGAGATATTCTCAAAGAAAATGGTTCAAGGTCAACAAATACATGCCTGAATCTGGTTGGACTGCTATAACTGTAATTCTGTAAACTTAAAGCAAGCTTTGTATAGGCACATTTAATACAAGCTGATATGGTAAGATCTTAGTATCTAACTGTTACCAAAGAATCCATTGACCGCTTAAGGCAATTGACATATCAATATGGACATATGGTGACAATTGACCTTTGGGGTATTTAGAGTATCCTAGCATTGTTGTCTGATTGTATCAGTTTTGTCAATTCTAGAGATAAACAGTTACTAATCTTTTTTTTACACTGAGCTACCATGTACCAAATAGATACTAAACACATGTAGCATGAGTCCATGACTACAACAAAATCATTTATACCCCCACTGTTTGTTTTTAGTAAGAGTATTAGAATTTGAAAAGAACTCTTTAGAGGTAATATTTTCACCACTAATCTCTTTACAATATAGCACCAAGTGCTACAATTGATGTCATCTTAAGAGATATTTGATACATTAATCCATGCAAATAACTTTTGTGCACTAAGTATGCATATAATTTGACTAATCGTTGGTCCAAATTATGAATAGAGTATAATACAAATGCTGGGAATCAACAAACAACAACAACAACAACAAAAAAGCCTTTTAGCCCCAAGCAAGTTGGAGGCAGAGTTAAAACCCAACATGAGTCACCAAAGGAAAAGAAAGAGAATGGAAATACATAGCCATATGGGGCATCAATAATAGTGATATAATCAGGGATCTAAGACTTCTCATGGATAAGGACTAATGAAGCTTATTAAATATAGCGAGTCATAAGTCTGATTAGCACCACATCAGCATGTAGAAGGGCTAGTGGCACTGGAGTACAATCTTGTGTGCTCTGCCATATTAGGGAAGAGAGGCTAGGGGCACACTAATGTTCATATCTAACAAAAGCTGATCATGAAGTATGTAACATGTGTTCAGTAGTAAAGACCTGTAAGGTTTAACTGATTAAGCATGTGGCAACAGTACATTTATAACAAATCTCTTGCATAAATAATGCATCAGCGTCATTTTATTATTTCTAGCTCGAGTATCCGACAGTTTAAGAAGGCTGTCTCTGTTCAATCAATCCACAGACAAGGGCATCACGGAAAGTTCTCAGAGAAAAGGCATTGCATGTGTCTTCTCTGCAGTTATTTAATAGGACTTGCTTCTATGCTTCACCCGTTTAATGCGAGTCACACAAATCTCGAAGCACTCCAAGGGGTGAATCATTCAAATTCACTCTTGACTTTGTGCTTTAGGTTGGTGGAACTCAGAGGTGAAGCATAGAAGCACCTTCCTAAAATACCTCGTGCTGTCCCTTGATTTAGTGCATTCCCCAGTGTGAGAATGGTCTGCATTATCTGTCGCTTCAGAGACTCTTTGACCTGCATAAATCAAGCCATTAAGCCAGCATCGGTATAACATATCTCAATATTGTAACAAGTATTGCCATACCTCCTTTGTTGCATCGTTTATGGTGGTTAGGTTAGTTCTTAGGTCATCTACCTGCGAAAAGGTCAATTATTAGAATCACATCCAGCGTGCACGGGCTTTGTAAATAAATTTGTATACTACTGCTACTACTAAACCACCTAGCGAAAGTAGGTAGGTGCTGGTGTGGTGTGTCGATTAGCTACTAGTGTTGCTGCTTTATTATCTGCATTATTATATAAGACGGGGCACTAGAGAAAGAAAAGATTTAACTGTTTGCTGTCTTTGTTAGACTGTATTTTCCTGCACTAATTGGAACATAAACCTTTAGGTGATGAACAAAAGCTTTACCTATAGAAAGGTGTTGTTAGGATACACATAGATATTCCACATATATATTACTAGTTTTTAGAGTTCGAGGGCGTGTACATTTGTGGCCAACAACCCACAAGTTTAATATCTCTCATACCGTTACCAAACCAAAGACCGTCTTAAGGCGTATATTGTGTACAAGGTATCGCCGCATGGTAAATAGCCGTCCCAAGCGATGATGATTATAACATCGATGCAAACACATATGACGGAGTTCTTTCAAGAAGAAGGATTAGAAGGAGTTTTAGATTGTCTTAGATGTAGATCTATGATGGAAGTAGACAATGATCGATCATTGTTGGCCAGGGGATGATGGAAGAGGAGGTTCTAGCGAAGAGGACTTGTTATGCTTGAGCAACACCATTGAGCGATGTAAGCTAGTGATGAGACTTTGAGAGGCGATCATAATTACGTCGACAATAGCGATGATGAGATTTTGGCCCACCTATCGATGATCTTGATGATTATTTCTAGTACATGTAAGATCTGTAGTACTTATGGCAATTTTATACATGTATGATACATTTACTTATTTTGCATCTCTTTTATACATGTATGATATATTTACTTATGCATCTCTTTTATACATGTATGATACATTTACTTATTTTGCATCTCTTTTATACATGTATGATACATTTACTTTTGTATATCGTCTTGATAGTTTATTCCTTTTGTTGCGGGTGATTGATGGTGGGCGTGGAATCGGAAGCTTAGGTCATTATATTATTATGGCTGGGTGGCGAGGTCCGCCAGGTGGAGGCGTGCCTGGTGGTGGAGGGCGTGCCGGGAGGAGGAGGAGGGCGGCGGCGGGGCGTGCCTAGGGAGGTGGAGCCTAGGATGGAGGAGGAGCCAGGGTGGAGGAGGAGGGCGGCGATGTCGAGGCGTGAGCCGACACCTCCTCTGTTCACGAGATTCACGAGTCATGACCACGGAGGAGGATGAGGAGGGAGGAGACCAGGGAGGAGATAAGCGGAGGCGGTGGAGGAGGCACGGAGGAGGATGCTTCGAGTGGGTTGGCCTTGAGAGATGCCGACTTGGTGGCGAGAGAAAATGGGGTGCCTGGTTTGGCTGCACGAGGCGTCGTGGCCTC